>VZUI01040712.1:28218-65954 GCA_013401135.1 Cettia cetti
CCCAATGCTTGGTGTCTGTTTTCCTCTTTTTTTTTTTTTTTTTTTTTTTTCTGTGTTGACTAATAGTGTACTCCTCAATTAGAGTGACATAATCAGCACATAATTCCAATAGCGTAGTTGGAACTGGCAGGTTTTCTTAATGTGAAATCATGCAAGCTCCTGTAAGATCAAAAACTAAAACCTTGCATTAACCATACCTGGTTAAAGAAGGAACACATTTTCATTCCTAATGAACCGCCCTTTGAAATAAGGTCTGGCCAAGGTTCTTTTGGCAAATTCCAGGGGGATTACAGAACAAAAAATAGCAGTGAGGTTTACACCTGCCTAAAAGCATCTATTGACACCTAAGGAAACAATTGGAGAGTTGCCTTTTTTTGTCTTTTTCATTCGTGTATGTGTTTCAGAACTCATGTAGTTGTATTCCGCACTGAGGAGAGTTATGTTTCCCTTGATTTGAGAATTTCTTTGAGAACTGTGTACATTCAGTGCTTTCACCTGTCTCTTACTCTATTCTAAGCATAGATATACCTTGATATTTCTCAGAATGGGGCTGACTAAATAAGCCACTTTAAATGACTAATTTTTTTTTTTCCAATATTGAAACTATATGGAAGCTCAATCAGTAATCCAAAGTAAATTGCTGGGTTTGGCTGGAATTATGTCAACTTTATTCATAGCAGCCTCTATGGTGCTGTGCTTTGGATTTGTGACTAAAGCAGTTGGTCAGTGTTTTAGCTATTGCTGAGCAGTACTTCCATATTTTCTCTTTTCCTCACTCTTCTCCACAGCAATTAGGGTGACGAAGGGCAAGAAGTAGGGAGGGTACACTGCAGTGACAAGTGATGTCAACTGACCAGAGGGACATTCAAATCATATAACAATGTGCTCAGCCATAAAAGCTCAGGGAATGGGGGGGAGGGGGAGGAGGAAGGGGTTATGGCATTTGTCTTCCCAAGCAACTTCTACATGTGATGAAACCATTCTTTCTAGAAAGGGACTAAAGAGATGTTTATGTAGTACCACATTGGGAAGTAATGCATAAATACCTTATTTTGTTTGCTTTGCTTCTGTGTGTGGATTTTGCTTTAGCTATTGAAGTGCCTTAATCTCAGCCCTTAAGTTTCCTCACTTTTATCCCAGCCCACTGTGGGGAAGTGAGCAAGTGATGCCTAGCTGTTTTCTGGGCTCAAGCCGTAACAGTAGTATGCATAGGATAGGTAACAACCACTGGTGGCACACTAAAATGTTTCTGTTAAAGTCAATTAAAAGAAACAATAATTACCTTCCACAGAATATCTTAAAATCTAAAAGTACCAAACGAAAAGACCAAAGCCAATAAGGGATTTTGATGATAAAAACCAAGGTGGATTCAGTAATTCTGTCATAAAAACTACAGTCTAGCTTTCTTGCGATCTTGCTCTCATGTCCTGCTGATGTTGCAGATATCTCTTTGATGTTCCCAAAAATTTGCTGGGTGTCTAGGGTGGAACCTCCTCCTAGTCTGAGCAACAGAATTCAACCTAAGCTAAGTGTTCCTGCAGAACTCTAGCAAGAACCTGTTTTGTAGGAAGAAAAAAAATAGACACAAAGATTCTCCAACCCAGTTGTAGAATCACTCCTTTTTCGCTTACATTCTTTGAAAAGCAATGACTGCAAAGCAAAAGGAGTGGTGGGATTAATAAGTCTTTTCCTACAAAACCTAGAACAACAGCAGGAAATTAGTTACCTCAGTTCAAACAAGACTTTGGCCTGAAGGAGGTTAAGCCTGTATTTTTCACATTCCCATAGAGGGCTAATTGAGCTACAAATTAGACTATATTGAAATGAGAGATTGAGAGGCGGAGAACATTAGTTTTCTTGGTGTTCAGCCTTTACCATTTCCTGTCTCCTGCTGTATTGCAGCTGCTTATCTCTTATCTTTAGTCACACTTGCTCTATAGATATTCACACTCTCAGCATATTCGTGACAGAATTTCCATTTTCCAATGCCTGGGTACTAAAAAATACATTCTTTTTCATGTGCAAGGCTGTCCTGAGACTCATTTCACTGGAACAGTATGAATCTTTGCTTAGAGAGAGGTGAAGGATTCAGCCCTGGTGTCTGGCACACCTGAGGGATTGTTTGATGTAAGAACCCGTGTCTCTCTCTTTCACAGTTTGTTTTCAGTTGCTTTCTAGTCTTTGCCTTGAGGACTGGCATGTGAGTGACTTGCTTAATACATTATCACTTTATTTTGGTTGGGTTGAAGCCTTGCCTACTTTATTTTCTGATGAGGAGCTGCTCTTTACTGTGCAACTTGCTCCCTTTATCATGGCACACATCTACACTGCTTTGCTGAATATCCTTTGAAGGATATTTGAGTGAATTTTAAAAGTCTTCATGAGTAGATTATTATTCATAGTTTTATGTCCTTGAGTGTCCTGGCTGACCTCTTGACAGATTAACACTATTGTAGTACATTCCTTTTCAAAATGAGCCCTCTTTGCTCAAGTCATGCGGATGCAAAACCTTCTCCCTGCTCCTGTCCTATGAGCAAAATTCCAGGCTCTCTTTCTGCCATTAAAAGGTCCACTCAAGTCATTCATGTAAAATAATTGTAGGCTTGGACAGAGGGTGGTCAATGCCTTGGTGCTTACAGGGTGGCCTGATCACAATCAGGTTGTTATGACCACACATAAATCAGGTAGATGAGGACCAGTAATCATGAAAAGTGCTAACATATCTGAGGCATTTGTTTTAAATTAATTGAGATAATCTGAAGACCTCTATTAATCTCTAAACTAACTCAAGTAAGGTGTTGTACTGGTTTTACTGTTTGTTTTAGAATGTTGGTCAGGATATTCTGAACATTAACAAATGTATTCTAAATTTTATAGACAACTAGTAAAAATTTCAGTTGATTTTTAATTTTTATGTAATTTTAGATTAATTTTCCAGTTTCATTTGAATGGTAATTTGTGTCATGTAAATGAGGATGAGTACAATTCCCATGTCAGGCAGAAAATTTCAATCATAATCAAATATAAAACTCAAACATAGTTTGAGCACCCTCTGACATGGGCTGTGATATCTTCCAGTGGACGGGTTTGCTCCAAACCCTATCCAACCTGACCTTGAACACCCCTCCAGGGATTTGCAGCTTCTCTGAACAACCTGTGCCAGTATCTCACTATCTTCACAGTAGAGAATTGCTTCCTAATGTATAATCTAAATCTAGACTCCTTCACTTTAAGGTCATTCCTCCTTGTCCCATTACTCCATCCCCCTTTAAGAAGTCCTTCTCCAGCCTTCTTGTATTCCCCCTTTAGACACTGGATGTTTAGAAATATCCAATGCTGTAATGTTTAGAATTGTTATGTGTACTACTAGAATTTCCTATATATGTATTATGCCTGAAAATTTTTAAAAATTAATTTAAATTGGGCTAGAGATTTTTTTTTTGGCATCCTATCATTGTAAAATGTCTTCAATTGATTGGGATTTTATTATTTTTACTTCTATGACACAGAAAATTTCAAGTATTCCACTTGCAATGTATTCCCATTTCAATCTTGTCAGCCTCCAGTCGTAACTACAACCTTTACAATTTCATTTGCTGAGAGACTGGACAATGGTTTGCCTTTTTAATTGCTATTCCTCCCCATACTTGTTTTCCCTTTTTTTTTTTTTTTTTTTTTTTTTTTTTTTTTTTTTTTTTTTTCCCTTTTTTTTTTTTTTTTTTTTTTTTTTTTTTTTTTTTAAATAGCACATGTTAGCAAAAGGTTAAATCATATTGGGTAATCAAGGTTTAATAATTAAAAAAAAAAAAAAAATCAAGCCTGATTTCTCTTTGCCACCAGTGTAAACACACCCTAAAGGAAAATTGCAATATACCTCTATACTGTAAACACTCTATTAGGAAGCTAAACATTAAGCACTTCCTGCACTGAGAACCTTTGGTTTTCCAAAGCAAAGAATAGCTTATCCAGGTCTTCCAAGTTATGGAGCTGAGGACATAAATCTAGGAATTTTGCTTTAGATTTTCTGATAATTGTGAAATAATGTGGAAGCACTACAGTGCTTCTTCAGATTTAAAGTAGAGGCATAGTTTTTGGCAGACTGAATTAATCCTCAGTGGGGAAAAAAAAGAGGCCACTCTCCCATAACAAAATTGACAACATATAAAAAAGAAAAACTAGTTTTTGAAGTTTTCTTGATACATAAAAAGACAGAGTTTCTTAATTTTTATATAATCTTACTGTTAGTCTCAGATTAGAAATTCATATAGCCTATTTTTTCTAGTTGTGGAATGAGTTTAATATAGAATCCATTAAAATGGCAAAAAAAAAAAAATCTCAATGACAGTATGAAGAATCTATTTTTTTTCCTCCAAACTGAACTCTCTGAAAATGTAGTTCTTGAACATAAAATATTAATATCAGTTATGGGATTACTTTTGAGACTAGCAACTTCTGTAAAAGTAATTTTGTGATTAAATTTAGCACTACCTAGCACTTTCATAGGGAGAAATTCATACACAGACAGGAATATATTGCAATCAACTTAGAAATCCTTTAGCTTATATCTCTCAAATACTTTGTCACATCCACAGACATAACAGGGAGACTGCAGAGATTTTTTTTAATACTTATTTTTTTTCTACAATCATCCAGTATCGGTTTGAATAATGAAAATTTTTGACAGGTTCAGGGTCAGAAGGGCTGCTCTGGAGGTGGAGAAGGGACAGCTATCTTTCTTACAGTGAATCCCCACAAATGTCTGTTTGGTAAAAATAGCTTAAGGGAATATTTTCAAATGATGCTTGCTCTGACATTTATAGCCCGTAAGAGAATTATCTTATTAAACCTGCTTTGTTTGGATTTTGGTTTGTCTTTATTTAAGCTTAAATAGGGAATGTTATGTTTATGCTTAAATAGGGAAGCGATATACACTATTCCCACTGAACTGTTTCAAAGGAGTTGAATCCTGCATTCAGATCCTCTGTTCATATCTAACAGATGGGAAATATAACACTAACCTTTTCAAAAAATGCTTTGTGATCAGATGATTAAAGAAACAAGCCAATACTCAAATTAAACATTACTCCTTGTGATGGGGCTGCTAACAAACATGACAGTAGCAAAGGAGCTGGGAAGTAATGTAGAATAGAAACTGTAGTAAAGAAAAAAAGCCTGAAACAGAAGACAGACAAGAAAGACCTTTAGATACGTCCCTGATGACTTAAAAATATCCTTGTTGTTTAACACTTGTGTTCTGAAAGCTGAGCAGGGCAGGAATTATTGTCGTGACTGGGGAAGAGAGAGAACCTTGCAGGCAGCCACCCCCTAGAGCCTCAGGATTTGTCTTGGTGGAAAAGGCTGTGCCTCAGGGGCAGTCAGTGGCAGAGGGAATTGCCAGGGGGAAGCGTTCCTTAATATTCAGAGAGCAAGCTGCTATCCCGTGTCCAGAAAGGGCAGCTGCCATGCTCCTCCTGAGTAATGTGTCTTGTCTGTTCTGTGGGGACTTTGTGCCTGAGGTTTGTTCCTGACTGTATTGAGTAGATGACAAGTACACCTGAGGGTTATGAAGCCATTTGTGCTGTGAAGGAAACTTCGGGGTTCTTTTGAGAAGGAAGTTGTGGAGTTTGTGTAATGGAAAAAATGAGCAAATCATATATTCTTTGGCACTCTTAATTTCAGTATAAGTCCAACAAATTGTTTCATCACACCATTATTAGTAACCTAGTGGCTCCAAATTTTGTAATGTTATTTAAATTCTTTCCTGTCAAATATGAGTAATTTCTCAAGTACTTAGGAGTTCATAATCAGAGAAACCCAATGACAGCCAGACTTATCTTATGCATCTCTGCTAAAGTGTCTATTACAAGCAAAAATATCCAATGGAATAAGGTCATTGGTTATGCAATGTCAACTCTCTGATTATTTTTCCTTTTAGAAGACTAAGAAGTAAGTCCTCAGAAATTTCCTGCTTTGTATTATGGACTGAAGCAAAATTAATTTCATTGGAGGTAACAGCTCTGACCAGAAGGAGAAAACTTTTAGGATGACATTCTGCTGCTTAAGTATCAGGAATGATAGTGGCACCAACAACACAAGGAACACATGGATTATAACCTTTCTCCTGAGACCTTGTCTCAGGAAAGACACAGGTGGACAAGTTGAAAAACAAACAAAGCCAGTTTCCCTTTCTAACTCCTCATCTCACTCCTGCAGCCTATTCCTTCTCCTCAACTTGTGTTTTACTACATGGACTGGCAGAGACATCATCTTCTTCTCATTCTGAGTGAAATCAGAATTTTCTTTCCTGGCTCTACCAAGAACACCCCAGCCCCCATTTACCCAAAGCACTCTTCTGCTTTCCCTTTTCTGAGTCACAAAGCGGTGCTGTTGTTTGGGACTATTCCTTCCCTCCTCAAAAAACGCATGACTTCTAAAAAGAGAATGAAGTAAAATGATACAAGTCAACACAACATCTAAATGATAAGTAGCCTTTAAAACTTTTAACTCAGATAAATGCTGATAAAGGCCTCAATAAAAGTTAATGCTCCTGGTTGATTCTGAAGGAAAAAAATTGTAAAATGTCAGCCTTGTAATAAATGCATTAAAGGGTGAATACCACATTTAAATAAATAAAGTCTTATGTCTGAAAAGCAAGAATACTAAAATACATGAGTACATAATAAGAATGTATTAGCCTGATGGGCCTAATCTGCTTGTTCAGAGGACTGTGAAACAGAAGTAAATCTGAAGAACTGGAGAGAGTTACACATGCATGAAATAATAAAAATGAAGTAAAATGACATATAGGAACCACAAGTTACTTGGACATCAGCAACTGATTTTTTTTTTTCCCCCAACTGGGAAAGTTTCTGTATAACAACATTTCTTCCCTCATTTTCTGGCATGTTTAAACATGATCATATGCATGAGGAAAGTTTTTCAGCATTTTTCATATCAATGAGAACATTAAGATTTTCAGTATAGCTATAACTTTCACTAAGGCTTGTGCATTCAGCTGAAGATACAGAAAGTAGTATATGTTAAAAGTTTAGATACCTCCTTTGTACAAGGAGATCACAATCTGGTTTTAGAAATCACTTTGTGATTCACAGTTGTAAGGTTCATTCATTCAGACTGACAATCGAATGGTAGGAAAAACATCACAAGTATATTTTAAGACTGTATCTCAAGGTTTTGACATTTGATAATGTCCTCTGATACTCAGTTCATTACATGTTGGTTCTCATTATTCAATGCAAATATCACCCTGCTGTGGTATATTTATTGTACAACCTCATCAATGTGTAACAGTTTGACAGCAATTATTAATTCCATTTCTTCCTGGTTGTTGACTAAATTTATTTACTCTTCCCACTCTTAAAAGAGTTACTGCAAATAACTGAGGAATGAGAATGTCATAACAGAAATTTATTTCCCAGTCTAAAGGAGAAAATGATAACTTCTTCCCCTTTGGTGAATGGAAGTGCTTCTGCTGTCCTTTTGTGGTTTTGGTTGTACAGTTGCTGTCCAGTAGATGATAGGTGTTCAACTGTACTCCAAGGAAATATTATCCTGCGCTTTTTTTATGACTAGAGAGCCCCTCTTCCATTCAGATCCTCAGAACCTGCTGAAAGACTTCCATACTCATTGAGCTAATGTGAAAGAACTACTCTTGCAACTTTGCCCTTCAACACTGAGAGTGGCTCTTGCCCTTAGGTTTATGTGAGATATAGAGTTGGTAATGGACTTCCAGAATATTTTTTTTTCTGGAATAACACCTGCTGCAATTATTCTCAAAAGCTCTTTTCCCCTACAAGTCACTTAGTATACTGTATGTGAGATGTATGTAAGGTGCCACTCTCTCATTTCCCCTTACTCCTCGTTTCTCCCTGTTCTCCGACAAAGCATTAAAAATTAAGACTTCAGGGAGATAGTGTGATTCCTTTTGAAAAAAATCAGAGTGGAGTGGTATGGAAAGCAAGTAAATTTCTCACATAATGCAATATGTGAACACACTATCTCATTAAAATTTTTGAAATGTTTGTGTTTCAACAATTATACAGGAATAAAGCAGCTATGTACAAAAGAAAGAAAAGAAAGAGTGTGATACATGGAGTTGTAGATTTGGAGTTTAGACACCATCTTACATGCTTTTCCTCAAGTAGTAAGTGGATACTGACCTGGCCCGTTTGCTGTGTCAAGCATTTCTGCTTTTCTGAGTGAAAGAAACTTGGACACCTGAGAGATTGCTCTGCTTCTTCCTCCCCTCCCCACCTACTAATCTAAGCTTTATGGCATTTGTTGACTTCCAACCTGTTGATGTGACACTGATGCTCATAAGGTAGAGAAGATTTATTGTATTACAATGTGATTTGTTGATGTGTGATTTTTCTTTCTATCAGTAGATTACTTTATTGAGATCATAAAATGAAAATCAATTTTTCATTTCAACCTCCCACTTGTGCCCCCTTAATTTATTGAAACGATCTGACAAAGAGTAAAAGAGATTCATTTCCACTGTTTGTAAAACAGGAGAGCAGTTCTAAGGACAAGAAAAACTGTTTTACAATGGAGACGAAAGAAAAGTTGAGAAAATGGGAAATTGAATGCCCTCGCAGTGTTTTATTGAATATGTTCAACTTTGATGAAGCACAAAGGCATTGCTATATATTTTAAGTTGGCAGGTAATACATTCTGAGAGACAAAAGAAAATACAAATTAGAATAGTTACTTTTTCCCCTTTCTGATCTGTTGATGAGAAAAACCTGCAGTGGGTGTCATTAAAAAAAATGGACATTATTTGTTCATAGTAATTATACCAATCATAGTGTTTATCTGATATCTTAGACTTGGAAATAACAGGAAGAGTACAGTAAAAAATAAATGTTTAATGGTGCTCTTTTGTGCTTAAACAAAGAGTTTATACTGCAGCTAGAAATTACAGCTAATTACATGACCATTAGATAGGAAATTAACTATGCAAATGTGCCATCATTTGGTGACCCTCTTTGTAATGTAAAAGGTTTCTTATATGAAGGTCATCTTTCTGATGTCTCTATATTGATTTTTGTTGATAGGTGACACAACTTCTATTGATAAGTGTCATGTCCGTGATCTCTAAGTGAGAATGCAGATGGAAACAATTTGGATGCAAGGCCTGTCATTCTAGAGGGTTTGCATGATGCCTGAAGGAGCCAGGCAGTTATTTTCGCTGGAGGGGCTGCTATAGTTATCATAACTATTGTTCAAAAGAGTGACCTACCATCTTCTCTGTGTACACAATCTAAATGACAGAAAGCACATCAGGGAATTAATAAGTCTTTTAAATTCTGGAAGTTAAGATAAAGAATTTTTCTGGTTAGAAGGCAAAGTGTCAAAGGAAAACTGAAATGGCCGCTGAAGTTGTTGTTAGAAAAAATATCTCCAAGAGATTTTTTAAATGGAAACATATCTGAAAGCATAGCCAGATGGAAGAAGCCGCATGGTGTTTATGTCTGCAGGACTTGAAGGAGACAGATGGTCAGAAACTTAAAATGTTGAATACTTTCAAATATACGTGGGACAAAAAAAAAAAAAAAAAAAAAAAAAAAAAAAAAAAAAAAAAAAAAAAAAAAAAAAAAAAAAAAAAAAAGAGAATAAGAATAAGAATCCAGTGGATAAATAACCTTTGATGATCATAAGTCTCCAACTTATTTGAAGTGTGTGAGCCATCTGAAAGCACTTCCATTCAAACTAAAAACTTCCACGGGAGTACTCAATGCTCACTAGACACCAAAGATGAATTGGAACCTCACCTGCTGCTTATAAAACTATGCATTTGTAGATGAAGATGACAGGTTGAAACAGAATTTTAATGGGAACATATCTCAGAGACAGATGAAAACCATGTAGATGACCTGACCCTAGAGAAGGAAAATAGAACAGAGTGAATGAACAGCATGCCTTTGGAGCTAATGAAAATACTGAAAAATACTTCTATGAGAAGAACAAGCATCTGGATAGTCACAAACAAGAACAGAAGTGACATAAGTGCTAAATCAATGATCCCGTACTCTTGTAAGAAGGAGCATGGAAAAGATGAAGAAATACTTATAGTGAATATGAATTACATGACTTGAATCCAAAATGTAGGACATATATGTGCACTTAGGAACAGTTGCTTTTTTATTTAATTGTGGCACATCAGACAGCTACAAGATCTCCTAAGCAAGAGAGTATATACCAATGATAAAAAGTAAATTGGTAATTCAATGTAAGGGATCAAAATTGGGCTTGACTCTGGTATAAGCCACAGAAACTGAGGTACCTGGTGCAGTCAGAATGGAGAAATCTAAGACAGTCAAAATGTTTTGAAAAGATCTGAGTATTTGTTTTAATTATTTATTTGGATACTACCCATAGTTAGATTACTGAAATGGAAAACATTAGCTCAGTGAATGTCAGTGGAAACACAACCAAACAAATCAGGACAATTTTGGTGTTCTAGACAGCCACCAGGAATTTAACCACCAGTTTTGAAGGCCAAATGATAACTGTAAAAATGAATCACAATTACTAGACTAAATTTTAAGTTTCCAAGTCACTGACTTTCAAAGTCCTCTGGCTGCTCTTGAAAAGACTGGAGTTGATCTATAGATCACGAGGATTCTCACTGCACATCTTTTCTTCTGCAGCAATTATGACAGATGTTTCCTGCCCCAGAACATGAAGAACAAATGTTACAGTGACTGAGAAAAACCTATTGTGCTAATTTGATGATAGCTTAGAGTGCTCTTCCCTTCTCCATTCATTCCAGCTTGCAGAGTTTCAAACCAAAGCCCTTTGCCATGGGTTTGTGACCCACAATGACCTCACCTTAAGGTGTGTCACCAAAATTGCACCAGGGTCACTCACAGGTTGAAGAGTCAGCCAAAAAACTAATTCAGTTTAAATAAGAGAGGTATATCTTGTGACCCCTGAAATTTTTATCAGCATTAGGCCTCAAAGGATGCAAGGAAGAAAAATGAATCCATTGTTCTCAGAATAATGTAAGGCATTGTTATTTAAACTATTATACCAGACTGAAGCATCATGTGAGGGGTATCATCCCATTGAACCCACAAGTGATGCCTTAAGTTGTAGCTTTCATATTTTAAGGCATCACAAGAGATGTACAAACAGTAAAAATTAGTAGAGAATGACATCTTCAGATAAAAGGTGTTTGCTCCTCTTCCTCTTGTTTCCATTTCTTACGTGATATGTTCAAAATGCAAGCTTTGCAAATCTGAGTTTTACTGGTAGATGAAAAACATTTAAAATGGGGACTGACATTTTCTGTGCAAGTACATGGTGTTCCTGTACACATCACCCTTGACTACTCACAAAAAACTGTAAGCAAAATTAAAATTGCACAGAAAAGGAAGAAATAAGTCATGATGAAAAGGAAATCTTAGGTCTACTGCAGAATAACTACAAACATAATATGCCAGATTACTTAGTGGAGCATGGTCATGTGAGCTGTTGGCTCTTCTTTCACTGTCAATCATGTAGACTGAGCTTTAAGGCAGAAGAGAGGTGGAAAATAAAGAAAATTTATTCAGTCTTCTCTATCTCACTTGGTAGAAGCCATCACCCATGAATACCATCTACTAACAAAATCCCAACCCAATACTACAACCCTTATCAAATTCATATATGGCTTGTTTAGCCTATTTTTAGTGTTGATTTTTTTTGTAACCTACAAGACCTGCTACAACTACAGTATAATTTTGTGAGTTTCAGTGTTAATTACAGCTTTCAGGTCTCTATTAGGAAATCTTCCATCTTTTTCAGCATCTTGTTAACAGTTTTTGTCTTTTACCTTCAGGGCTTCAAAATTTGAGACTTCATTCTCATTTACACTCATATTTTATTAGTCACAGAGAAGATCTGTAGAATGTTTTTTCCATGCACTTGACTCTTCTGTGAGTCCCTCACCTTCCTAAACATCACAGTGCATTAAACTTAGTGGGTTTGTTTTTCTTCCTTAGATTTTACATTTCGAACTGACTTAAACTTTTAAATTTAAAAAAGCCACAAAAGGTTTCTCCCAAGGCAATTGCATGGGTGTTAAAATTATTACCTCTAACAAAATGGTTAAGTGGAAAATTCTTCAATAAATTTTGTCTTGGTATTTAATTCTCTTAATTCTTGAGCTGCTATCAGTTTTTTACGTGAACATCTACATTGCTAATGTGTCCTTATATTATTTTACATTAGTATCTGGTTTACAGATTTGTGGAGTGTCATCAGAGAAAACCTGCTTCTTCGTCCCATGCTCTTTTTATTTTCCTATAAAATGTCTTTCATTTTTGTCTGATAAAAAATTATTTCTAATCATTCACACCAAATTCTTCAAAGAGGAGTGCTTCCAAATTATCCTCCCAGAGCTGTATTTTTCCACTCTTTCTTTGAATCTATCAGCCATGGGCCAAGAAGAGGGTATGTGTCTCAGGCTGTCAGCTCTACCCGGAGCAAGCAGTATCTGAAGTCTTGCTAATGGCTGGTATAGGAGAAACACCAACTGAGCTAAACAAAAAGGCATACAACTTCAGTTAATTATTTGAGTTTGAGAAAATATGTATTTGATTCTTCCTGTCCATAAAAAAAGGGAGATTCCATTATATCATGACTATAGTAAGATTAGTGTTGGTTATATTTAGTTTGTTTTGTGGTTACTGTTGTTCAGATCTTGATTGACACATTCAAGAGATGCTATTTCTTCCCATCAAATTCATGTCACATCTCCATTGGGAATGACTTCATTTTAACATCTCATTTTTTTTCCTACTAGGCACCATGAAAATCGGGGGACATTTAAGTCACACATCGTAAGAAGTTCATTCTCACCTGGAACTTTTTAAACCTATTGGTCAGTTAGAGCAGAACCGGCAGAGAAGTCATGGACATTTATATCCTATAAATGCTGTGGTTCTGAGAGAGACCCATTTAATAGAAAACTGATCATCCTCACGGGAGCTTGGTCCTGAGATACAAATCCACAGTAAAGGGAGACTAGTTCTGCTGCTTGGTGAACTACTTACTAATATATAACACATCAGAGACGGAATAGCTAAGCTGAATCAATACAGTTCACCTAATCAGGGCAAAATCAGTCACTTTTTGTTGTGGGTAAAGCCAGCTGCTGTGGAAGGAAGCATTCATTTGACAAGTGAAAGAAGATGCTGGGATTTTTTGTTGTTTGGGTTTTTTATTTAAAACATGAGTGCAATTGCATTTTTTTAATATTGCAGAAAAAAAAAATTAGAAAATTAAGTCCTAAAATGTAAAAACCTGTGGGTTCAGGGGTTTTTATGTGGGTTTTGTTTTTGCTGTTACTGCTTTTTAAATTCTTGTTAGACAACTTGATAATAACTGTGTTGGCTTGATTTGTGGCATGGTTTTAACATGCTAAAAATGTCAGACCTTATCCTGTTGAAATAGCATCCAGGCTTAACAATACTTTTTCCTTAAATAAAAATTACAAAGAAGAGGAAGAATATAAATTTTCTTTATGGAATTATAACAATTCAGACACCACAAAATAGGAACATTTTTTTAAAATGTAGATAATCTAAAGATTCAGAAACTGATATTTAAAAAAAAAATATTACCACTTTGTTGATGAGACAAGCTTTTTTTTAAAGCATGTTACAAGAATATTTACATTTTTATTTTTTTCTTTCCATTTTGTCACAAAGTAAAAATGACAACTGAGAAGTTTCACTTCAGAGACCTATTTAGCTCCAGCCCACAGAGAGGACATTAGCTGATCAGTTGAAAGGAAAGGACACCACACTGTTTTTCATCAACCCCAATTCCCACTGTTTTTCTTTTATTTTTTTAAATTCTTCCTCTTTCACTTTAGTCACTCAGTTTTGCTCTGTGATGCCAGTATTCCTGCATTTGTCACTACTACTTCCTAATTACATGGAGTGGAGTGACCCTCTGCCTTGATTCATAGACTCATGTATAATGGATATGCTTAATTTCTGTATGCTCCTCCTATTTCTCATGTAACGTTTATCTACCTGCACATTGTCACAATTATTTTGATATGGGTAGGTAATAGCTTTATCTGTACTCATAGTTAACCCAGATTGGTAGAGTAAACATCTTTCAGAGACTAAGATCTAAGGAAGAATAATCTAGTACATAGGAACAGAGGGAGAATGGTTAATTTTTTGGCAGAAACATAAAGGAAACCCAAGATCATGTAACTTTAAGAGATTTATTAGATAATGCTGTGACATGTGGTGCTGTGATTATTGCAACAGGAACGAGATACTGCTGTGTTTTTCCTGCTTTAAAATTAGATAGTTCTTTCTATGACATTTTAGATCTTATTCACTGGAGAAGGGGATGCTTACAGTGGAAATGACTGCATTCTTCATAATTTGTAAAGGTAGTCTCAGTCAGAAAGACTACCTTGGAGCCTACCCATGCTCCTTTATAGACTAAAAAGCAATTTAATGCTTGGTGCTAATGGTAGAGGAAGTGTTTAGTTGTGTTAACTTTTGTCCCCCAGATATGCTTGCTACATGGAATGATTGGAATGATTCTTTTACCTTGTAATGTAGTAGGTTCACATAGTCTTTGTGAGGAGATTTTGACTGCAAGCTCCATAAACTATAGAGTTTCTTTAGTAATTTTCCACAAGTATTGGCAGAATGTTTTCTTTCGTAACATCCATATGAATAGGATAACTTCTTTTCTTTGGCAGGGTCTGTTGCTTTGCCTGGAGTTTTTTTCAGGGCATTCCACACACTCCTGAGAATTCCCTTTTTTCACCTGCAGGTAACAATCATATTACTGCTTATGAGAAACCAAATTAGTTTTGAAAACTATGAGAATGGCTTACCAGCATCTTATCAATCATAGATTTCTTCATGCTTCCTTCTTTTTCTTATTGATTAAACATATCTCATTAATTTCAATTTTGTCTCGAGTGTAGTATTGCACTTCTGTGATTTAGTCTCACTGCTGGGTTCCTCTCACTGTAAAAACATAAACCATTTTACAGCTTGTACCCTCTATTACTTACCTGTTCTCTGCACAAACAGAGTGAGTTTTCTTTGTCCCATTCACCAGAGTTTCAGCTTTATATTTCAACAATTAACATTTCTTTTGATAGCTTGGCTTTGGGAATTATATATTGCTGTAAGTCACTTGGAAACAAAGAGTCCAGAAGTTTGCTTGTTTCAGTGTCTGAGCAATGGCATTTCCAAGTTTGTCTCAGAGATTGATGAGGGCATTGTGACACAAACCTCTGCAGAACACAACAATGGTCATGAAACTGTACTTTTTAATAATGATGGCAAGTCCATTTAATAATGATGGCAAGGCCTTTTTCTGAGCATTTCCAAGTATAAAGGTTGTGGGTTTTTTTAGTGAGTCACCTTGTAGAAAAAGCAGCTAAATAATAATTAAAGAAAAAAGCAGTAAACTATTTGTGGTTTGTGTGCATGAGCATCTCTCAAGCAATATATTGAAGCACTTGTTTTGCTGGAGTACTCTGTACTGTCTTAGGAAAAATTGTTTTTGCTGATGTGATTCAGAAAGGACTTTAAACACATTTTTCAAAGAAAAAAATGTGCCTGACAGAAGCAGTAAATGAGATGATTATCATTGCATAGGAGCTATTCCCTTTTTTCTCTTAAAACAAAGCAGATCGAACATAACTTTTAAGTGTGTATCTTGGTACATCAGGGAAAAAAAATTCTGCACATTTAATAAAACTTATAGTAGGTTTACATTTTAAAAAATTCTTAAAGGCTACATTTGGAGTGCCTGGCAAAAAGACAAACAAAATTTTTAAGAAAGTTTGCTAAAGGGTAAAATGGGTCTGGTAGTTACCTTCCTTTTGTAAAAGCCTCAAGGCTTAATGTACACCAAAAGCTTTTTGCAAAATCCAAGTGGGCAAATAGCTGAGGGAAGGTTGAAACACCGTGCAGGGAACTGCTGATGGTCATATGATGTTAATTACAAGAGCTCCATGGACTGGTCTTCAAAGGATTCAGGAAGCCATGTAGTAGAAAATGCGATTGATACTGTTGCAAGGAAGGAGGTGTATAAAGGAAAAGTGTTACTTCCACCAAACATTTAATTTCCATTTAACATTGCTGTTAAATTAGTCATACCTTTTTTCCAGGGCAAGAGACATTTTGATTCACCTAGGAGGCAGAGGTGGAATAACTTAGAACTACAATACTCATCTCTGTGGGATGAATATAGTAATGATAAGTGCACTGCTCTTCCATTTGGGAGTTTCTACATTCTGCTCTGCACATGCTCTGCACGTGCTCCCTCCACACAGGCATTTGCACGGTTCTGTTTCCCTTTTAATTGATATTTTCTTCTTTGAAAACAGGATTTTCAATATCTATTGCTGGAATGAGTGGTTTACAGTTGTGTCTCTACTCAGTATGTTAAATAAACATGGATGGAGCAATTGCAACACTGATGAAATTAATCAAGAGAGCACCCATGTTCTGCAATGCCTTTTATATATTACATGATGTAATCAATGAAGGATTCTTTTTATTTAGGAAAAAAATATGTTGGCTTAAGAATACCTTTTCTTCTCTGGTAGAAACCTTTTTGCCTTAAGCTGCCGTGCTTTCTGGATATTTTCTTTAACCTCACACAGTGAATTTCAAGTCTCTGTAGAGCCATACTCTTACCAGCATTAAGCATTCCTTTCTTTTTACAGTAAAAAACTGCCAACAGTGGAATTTCATACTTAGCCCCTTAATAATTTCCACTTCACAAATGTGGGCATATTTTATTTTCTCTAGCAAAGTAGATTCTTCCAATCTTCTATGCTGCTACGAACAATATTTCAGCTCAAGATATGCAGAAAATCCAGGACTGAGTAAAACCTGATGAAATCACTATATTTAAGCATGCTTCAAATTTGGACGTGTGCAATACATCCTGGACATTTGCAAGTGTCATTTTCCTCAATGGCAGCTTTTGTACATCTCAGGCCTGATCCATGCCTAATGATGCTAATTAACCAAAAGACCTCCATTTCCTTTTCTGGGTTTTGTGCCAGGTTGCTCTACATGCAGCATTGTGTGTATGTGTACAGATTTTAAAATCTCACTCTTACATTTGTGATTTTATTTTGCCACTCTTCTACTTGAATGTTAGGACAAAATGTGTCTTTCCCTTAAAATAATGGTTACACCACACCCTTTACAGTCTCATTTCTATAAACTCAGGACTATTGCAAAGTCCTTGTGAGAAATTAACAGAGTAAAGCTGTCCTTGACTTGTACCTTCATTCTCTTTCAACAGATGCCTAATTGTTCATTTGATTTTAGAAGTTTGAAGAATCTTATTACTTAATCTATCATTGGAAATGTGTGAAGGAGCTTTTAGATAAAGCCATACAAAAGCATGTTTTAATGCTCAGAATTTTTTAGAAAGAAAATTTCTTTTGAGAATCTTGTTTGATATATGTCCAAAATGGACAATCTATTAGTTTATATTGGAGAAGAGAATAATAACACAAAAGCAGAAGATATAAGTAAGCTTTAGCCAGGCTTGAGGACTTATGTAAGGTGGTATGTCCCTTAAAATACGTGGTCTGAGAGAAAAAAAAAAAGGTTGGGTTTTAGGGTTAGCTAAAGATTTGTTAGGGATCAAGTCTTGAATTTGAGATGGGAGCTTTAAAAGGAATAATGGATGAATTGGAAAGGAGGTGATATTTAAGGAATGGATTTCAGGGGATTTTCTGGGCTGGGGAGATAAGGAAATGTACAAAAGATGGAAGATACATGAATCTTATGGGAGAGTGGCAACATGAAAGAAGTAGATATATTTTGAAAGAGGTTTAAGAGAGATAGGGGTGTGACAAGACAAGGAATAAGTGCAACATAAAGGGAGCAATAGGGGAGCCAAACAATGGAAAGCCAGTGGGTCGTAAACTATAAGCACTCAAAGTATATTTTCTGACTGGCTGGCAGTAAGCAGTGTGCTGTGGTGCTCAGTGCTGACTGAGCAGTTTTCATGGACACCTAGACTGTCAGTTTGGGAATGACTAAGGGTAACACTGCTCTGTCACTCTGTGTTGCTCTGATACAACTGTATTTCCTTCTCACAGAGCTTTGGTTGTTTAGAGGCACTGGTGTTCCTTCACTAGAGCTGGTTCATGAGCTCAGGTAGGCTGTCATTAATTCACTAGTCTGCAGTACATTGACAACCTACCTCAGCTGCTCTGGCTGCAATGCTGCTTCTCTCTCACCTTGCTCATTTAAAGAGTTTAAGTCTTGTCACGATTTGCTTTAATTGTGTTAGATGGGAGGGAAACACTGAAAATAGTTTTGTTTTTCATTACCATTTAAAAATGTGTGAGTTAAAAAAGAAATAAAAAAATATAGTTTACATGAATTGTAAAATAAATTTAACATAGGCTGTTACAGCAAATGAAATTAATTTATTTATTTTCAATCCAAATCTTCTCATGCTTGTATAAGAGTTCTGTTACTTTCTCCTTTAGAAGTAGCACAGCAGATCAGTTTGAATTCAGTAAAACAAAGAGAGACATAGAACAATGGTGATTCAAAATGTTGGCCTTAATGCACCACATCTATCCTCTCTGAAAAAAAAAAGTCAATATTCAAATTTGATGGTTTCTTCTCAGAGGAACGTTGTGGTTTAATTTGCTCAGCTCTGGGAAAACATCCTTAACAGATACCCTCTGCTCTACAGTCTGCTTTTGGTTTTATTTACTTTTGGTTTTGTTTTCTTTTTTCTCAGAGAAAGACAGCTGAATGTTATGTTCTCATAGGCTTAGGACTGTGAAATGCCATCATGGGAAAGGGTGACACAAAGATGATGACCCTCTTGAGCCAGGTTCAGTGTGAACATTTCAAGTGCAACTCATTGTGCTCATTCTTTTTCTTTTTCTCTTTTTCCTTTTCTCTTATACCACTGGATTGTAGTCCTTATAGAGTTTAGTATCTTTTGTCTTTTTCCTCTCTGGATTTTCTCAGAGTTTGAATGTACAATGTAGATGACACTTCAGAGAAAAGATGGATATACAGGTATTTGTATGAAAATATAGATTTTTTTTTTCTGGCCTTTAGAACCATGATTGAACAATTAAGTAACTATTTTTTTCCTTCCCAGCAAAACAAGCTGGCCAAGATGAGTCTTCTGACAGTGTCAAGAAGTTCCACTTCTTATAGAGCCACTCTTCAATTTCTCCTTGGGATGTTTTTGTCTCTTTACCTTTTTCAAAAATTACATCATCTTGAAAGCAATAGAACATGGGCTTAGTTTTAATCCAATAACTTTTTAAAGTACATTTTCCACAGTACTATTACAAATTGTATTTTTGACAGCTTCAGAATCATATTTACTTCATGAACTTGTTTAAGAGATTAGATCAGCACTGCAAGTTTTATTGTTTTGTTGATATCTTTTCTGTGGTAATGTAATTGACAGGAGCTGATAAGCCTGTAAACTCAAAAATAAATATTGAGTGTACTTCCAAACTAATAGCCCATTCATCTTCATCTGCAGTGTTGTCTGTTGTGCCTGTGAAGAATTGCTCTGAGGTAGTGGTGCTCTTTCTCCTGATATGAAGCCTGTGCTTACACCTATGTACTTTTACAGAAGTATGTAAGCAATTTCTGCTGCATATTTTACAAAATACAGGCTTCCAAACCCATCATATTTTTTATTGTCTACTTTACCAATGTTTTCAGCCCTGATTTTCAGAGAGTAACTTTGTGCCCCAATTGAGTGGCACAATACCATCTGCCTCTACTGCTCTTTTTGCATGGTTATTCAGTCACTATTACTTCCCCAAAGTTTTTTTCTGTAGACTTCTAAATTTTCTTGTCCTAGATCCCAACACAGCATCGAAATAGTAAAGATGAATTTGTTTTCTGTAATATATATTACATTACATATATTTGTATAATATATAAAGCTCTTTAGAATTGTCCTAAGTCATTAAGAGAATAAAAACCTTCCAGTTCTATTCAGAGTAGAAAAATGTATCCAACAATTTTTTTCTTAAATTAAGAATATACTCCAGAACAGTGCTTCAAAGCTGTATTCCATCTTTCTTACTTTGATTCTTTGTGATAAAGCAGAAAGTAATGTTTAAATTTGTTCTAGTTACCACCTATGTTCCCTAAGAATTTGAACCAAATGGCCTTCAGTCTTGAGGCCCTGCTTGACCCATCTTGCAAACCTAAGATCCTGTAAGGGCACAACAAAGGCATGATTCTCCCCTTCTGTCCATGAGCTCAGCTTGTCCCAGTGTAGCAGCATCTCTCCAGGTACCTGCCTGTATGCCTGACTGAGAAAGGATGTGCATCTCTTTTTATTATATTTCCTATGTTATAGGAAGCATGCCATAGATATCTCAGTCATTGGCAAATTTGACAGGAATCTATCAATCGGTTTTTTAATGTTTGATCTGTTTCAGTGTGTTTTTTTTCCTGTTCAGAGTCTAAATTAAACTAAAATCAATAAAAGAAAATGGGAATGCTTCCAATAAAAATATAAACAAATATATCAGTAGTTCATGATTTGATAGTAAAAAGAAGCAGAAAAATTGGCAATTGTCTCTTCACTCTGAAAGATTCCCAAAGAGACTAAGATGATGGGTAGTTGCATCTTTATATATTTGACTCTCCTCTTTTCATACTGACACTCTTAGGGGAATCACTCTTGAAGATAAATTACAGTGTAAATATTTTAAAATAAAGTAATGACTGTATTCTCAGATACTGATTACCTGAAGGTAGCTTCTAGAAAATAGGACTGAAAGTAATTCTAGTTTATGAAAGACCTTCTCAGTGTTTATGATATTGCACAGTTGCAAAAGGAGGTTATCATTGTACTTCAAACATTCATCATGGTAAGTGCAGAAAATAAATCATCCTGACTGCAGAAACACTATTTTATAGCTGTAAATTATTAGACTGTAAATTACCTTCTTGGAAAACATGCTTTTAGTCTGGAAATCTCTTACAAGGAATCTTTATGATCTCATTAGGTTTCCCCTTTGCGGCAGAAATTTAAATAATTTAGGTTTTGATTACTAATTCATACCAAACTACTTTGAGAATGTTTACATTTTATAAACCTCATCCATTAAATTATTTATCATCTGATATAAATTCTATAGGCATTTGTTCAATTTTTCATGCTTTACATACAATGCCATTAGCAAAACAATACCCCACAGTTTAGATATTGCAGAGAAGCTGCGTATTTTAAGCAGAAAGATGCAAATGAGTATTTTGAAGCGATATAATGTAACTTTGCTTTTCCCTTCTAATTCTACTTCCCCATGTACTTTATTGATAATTTGTACTGTAACCTTGTACTACATTTACAACTGCAAACTACTAGCAATATGGAAAGAGAATGAAATGTATAATACTTCTGTCAAGAGGGATTTATAATGGCCACTTAATCTTGTTTGCAGCAGCAGAACTTGGCTGGACTCTAGTGAAGTGCTTGGAGAATCATCTTAAAAGTGAAACATAATTTTTAATGAGGCATCACTGAAAACAAGGAAACTTGTTTCTTGTGGTTGGATATGAGGTCAAGGGACAAAGGGCACAGGAGTGTGATGAGGATTAGTGGTAGTGTGTGATGGTAGAGGGCTACACAGCCTTGTATTGGGTGAGATGCAATCCCAGAGCTTTTGTGTAAGCATGGTGTGACTGAGCAACAGCAACAAAAAGTAATTTTGATTGCTTACTTACGTATTGCAGTGAATAACATAGAATCCCTTCCTATGGGAATTTATTGAAATATAATTATTTAAAAAATGTTGTTCTACTAATGCAAACTAGAAAAGCTTGTGTGGTCAGGTTCAGTGTCAGCATGTGTGACAGAACTTGGCCTGTGTTGATATTTGGATTGACTGAGTATTTCTGTTTTGCTTTCATTCATTAAATTCCATCTTTAAACATGCAAGTTATTAGAAATGCTTCATTGAATTTGAAGCTGGGTCAAATAATATTCATAGGATTGCTTGCCTAAAATCACACTGTAATACATATCATTACTGCTTATTGGCAAATAATAGTAATAGTGCTCTAGGTTACTGTGTTGCAGATTACTTCTACCTATTGCTTGAATATAAGATTTAGAATAGCTATAATTTGAGAGGAGCCTAAGGAATTGTTTACTAATTTTTTTTTTCCACTTTAAGTCTCAAATGAGAAATCCAGTGTGTAAGCTTGGTGTACTTTAGTATAGAAAAACTCTGAAGGTTCCCTTTACCTTATGCATGAACTTTCCTGAAAGAGGAGGATAGACCTCAAGGGTGTGCTCCTGTGGGGTGCACTTATGCTACAAGAAAGATTCTCGCTTTGAGTAAAAATTTGTTAGGGAGCTTATGGCTCTTGTACTCTACAGCCTGGATTTGCTAATGTATCAGAACTGTCTTTTTATTCATTGAACATAGTGCTTTGGCAATCTTCTCATGAACCACTTTATTTTCACATAAGTACTTCAGAATATGAGTCCTCTTTCATACTCATACTAAAGAATTTCTAGTTTTGATTTGCTTTGTATTGAAGAGGACTTTCTAAAGAACAAAGATGTTAGGCCGTAGGTAGAGGTCTTACTGTGTGGACTCTTGATCTGAGAGAAGGCTGGGTAATGGCAGAGGGCAGCTCTGCTGGTTGGAGACTGTAGAAGGTATAAAGACCAAATTAATAAGTCTGGGGCTGGACTTGTCTGAGATAAAACAGTCAGAGGTTGCCAACTGCTTTTGTGTTGGTTTATTTTTTAAAAAAGGGTGTGGCAAAGAACAAGGAGAGGAATCCAAAGCTGCCTTTCTGATTTCTAACATTCCTCTTCTTCACCAAAAATAGCTTGATAGACTACCTAATCTGCAGCTACACATGTATTTTTCTATTAAGAAGAACAAAGCCATATGATAAATTACAAATCATAGGATATGAAATAAATAGTCATTTCTGAATCAATGGAGCAGGAAAAAAACACTGTTAGACATAAAAGAAAATGAAAAAACTGTGAAAATATGGAAGGATCAGTGGTAAGCCTGTAATAAGGTCTTTAAAATTTGTATTCACTACACAGGAATTTACTCCACATCCAGTAGCATGCTAGTGTTAGACAGTATTCAGTGTGGGTGATATTTCTGCATTTCAGAAGCAGGAAGTGCTAACTGTAGATGTGCCATATTAATGATCAGGTCACTTTTAAGCAGGATAGCTGTACATGTGTCCAGTGGGATCATTGCCATAGGTTAGGGATAGGTTTGTTTATAATGAAAGATTGCATATTTTAAAAACTCTGACCTCAGTCCTAACCCCTTACATATTGTAGGACTAATTTAAGAAAACACTAGTGAATTTGAAGCCTGGACAAACCTCAAAACTTCTTCAGAGTTCCTGACCTCATAGACTACTGATAAGGATTTTAGCATGTAAAGCCTGAGAGATAATTCCTCCCTTTTGCTCTATAATGATGCCCTATACTAGGAAATTCCATTTCTTAATTAGGTGTAACAGCAAAAGGTTGTGCTTTTGTGAAGCATTCAATACTTTACTTCTAAGAGAAATCACTTGAATATGAAAATATGTTTGTGTTCATTACCAACATTACTTTAGTGGTGATAAGGCCAGCTTTAACTGCCCTTATGAAGCATGTTAGTCACAGCTGATCATGAAAGTTAAATCCTGCTTGCATATGCTATGGCCTTTGTGGCTTAACAGCTTAATCTGAACAAGATCATTTCAGACCGAGTCCTTTTCCTTCATTGCACTGATGCATTCACTTGTTAAAAATATATGTTATGGGATAACATGTCACTGAACCAGTGATGCAATTGCAATTATTGTGAGACTTGAACAAAATACGTAAAAAATGAAGTGTTTTACATGGCATTTAACAGGAAGCAGTGTAGACAATCTTGTACAATGATGATGTCATGAAGGACTCTGGTTCTTAACTCTTCAGTTCTGAGCATCAACCCTGGGTGAAGGACAACAAGTAAAGAAATTAAATTATTTGAAGGAAGAACACAGGCTTACACAGCAGGGCTAGAGCTTCTGCAGTTTTCCAAGTATTTATTTCAAATTCTCCTCAGGATGCACTTGAAATTTTATGGCTTTGGTCTTCGAAGATACTGAGGACAACATGTATGCAAGTAAGTATATATTGTATTCTTGCATACTTTAACTGACATTTATACAATTAGTTGGATATGGACCTATTTCAGGCTTCAGTCCTGAAATATCCTGCTCTTACTTGAACTTCATATTGCAGGAAAAGTTTGGACCCAGATAACCTTATAGAATCAGACTATAAGGAGGAAATTTGAGACTCTGTCATTACTCTTAGTATTTTTTATTCTTCAGACTTAAATGCTAGGGCACAATGATAGTGTTTGCTTCCAGTTTTCTAAATATACTGGAGACCTGTGTGGTATCTCTGTAACCAGAGCTGTCAAATTCACAGAAAAAATAGATTAATACTTGCTTGCTTAGGAAGGGAAAAAGTTATCAAACATTTAAAATAAAATAGAAGACTTTTATTTTCCAAATGTTCATAGATCTTATTAATTTTAGCCCTGTGAACATGGCTTTGTATCTTTGAAAATAATAAAAAAAAATTTTGACTTAGATGCATTGTAAAAATTTGTTGTCAAAATCTGTCTACAGAGGTCGACTGAGTCATTGATTTACATAGATTTTGGAATTTCACTGTTTTTGATTTAAATGATGCCACTACTTTTTTCTCCCTGCCACTTGTATTATATATATGAATAATAAGAAGAGGGTTTCTCTGCAAACTGAAGAAAATGATTGAGGGTATCTGTTTTTCTGCTATAATGAGCACTTAGCAAGGTGATCTTTCACAGAAGGATTGCTAAATAGCATTGTCAAAAAGCTTTATTTTTGAGAATATTTACTTTAAAGGCATTAGTGGCGTTGTGAGAATAGGCACAAGATGAGCAAAAAGCCCTTGAAAAATGATGGGTTTGTCACTTACTTTCATTAAAAATAAGAACTTGGGGAATTACTAAAAGTCAGAAAAGCTTATTCTAAGATCAAACCAAGATAAAGACATGAAAAGAAAATCCAAATATGACTGCATTTTAAAGTGTTTACTCTGTATATATCTGTACAAATACCTTGTTTACTGAGTTCTATCTTTTCCAATTACTGAATCAATTTTAACATGTACACACAGAAATGTGTTATCAGAGCATACGTGTGTAAAAAAGGGTCTGATATTTATGTCTTGCCTGCTGAGAACAGTTTAAAAGGAGTTGTAGCATCACTACTCTCTACACATATTTCCCTGACATGACATGTAATTCATCTTGGTACTTATGCTGTGAGGAGCCTGTTTTGATAGTGCTTCTAGTGCACTTGAAATGGCAAGGCTGGCGTGTTTTCTGAACACTCACCAATCCTGCCCAGTGGGTGAGCAGCCCCTGTCTAGAAGAGCAGTACTTGCTCTTCTGTAATATTGTGGATAATGTTCTTTTTAGACTACTAGTTATTAGTTTTGTCCTGAAAATAAAGGGCTTGTGTGCATCTCTTTCTTGAAAACCTTGAAAATACAACCCATTTCTTGGAGAATCTCTCTGGGAGCAGTGCTGCTATTCTCTGCAGTGAACAAACTGGTTTTCAATGTCAATCGTTATCTGAGAGTGCCTCCAGGATCTGTCCTCTCAGAGGAATGATCCTCATCCCAGCTGGGTTTTACCTAATTATTGCAGCTCTTTATAGGAGCATAATATAAAACAACTCTTAGGTTTAGGCCTCCATATATGGAGGTATGTTCAGCCTGGGTACCAAACATTTAATTGTGATACAATTTTGAATTGGCCAAGAGAAATCCTCCAAGATGTTGGGATCTATGTGGCATCCATCATCACAAAGCTCGTATCTACTCCGTGCGTACTCCAGGTGATGGGTTAGAAGTCAGAATTGCCTTTGTCTTTTTTTTTTCCAGTTGGTAATAATCAAAGTCCTTTGTGACACCGCAGCTATGGATGTGATAGAAAGAAGCCTTTTCCAGTGCCCCAGAGCAGAAGGTAGAGAATACTTTCAACCTAAGTGCTACTGTGAGTGTCTGGATTTGAAAGGCAGGGAGTGCTGGAAATGAGTTGTAGTTCAGATCATCAGCGTGCTTTTGAAGTTAACCTCCACTTACTGAAATTTAACCCAGGTTATGGAGCTTTCTCATGCTATCTGAACCAAATTCCTTTGAGGACTCAAAACCAGATTTGTTTCAAAAGTAACTTGATATTCTATTTCTTCTAGTGAATACTCAATGTATGACAGCAAATTTGACCCAATAATAAGTGCAAACATCCTGAAATGTGTATTGTTCATTTCCTGGCTCTTCAACAGCAACAACCTCTTCATTCTGCATCTGCTGCCATTGAATCACATTCTTGCTAATACAGTCAGCAGGAGAGGACCAATCCTGCTAGAAGAGAGGGCACAGAAGAGGATTTTTTTTCCCGTTTTACCCAGGTGATCTGAGAGTTTTCTCTCACAAGCAGTCATCTCATATAGAGATCAACAAAGTTGTTATTGTTGTTCAAAGAAATTAATTTTACAGAAGGAAAGCCATCAGTGTGTTCAAGATTTGGATTAAATAATAAATCTACTGTGTTGGGAAGATAGAGGAGCACTGGTCCAGGATCCTTTCATCCCACAGGTCTTGGTTAGAGTGTCATGGATTTAATACTTAACTCATCCTGCTTTGAGCACGTGCTTTTCACAGCTTTGACCTTCAGCTGGAATACAAGCTTGAGGATGGAGGGGAAGCATGAAAACCTGTAGTAGATCCAGCTAGGCTGACCAGGTTAGAAGGAAGCTAATTAGTTATTCCTCTTATAAAACCAATCTTCCAAAATTTAACTTTCTACCTATGAGTTATAGTTACATATTTGATTGCAGAGAAAAATGAATCTTTCCTTGGCTTTTTACAGTTAACTGGGATGTTATTTAGCCCAGGAAAAATTATCTAAAACTAAATTAAGTCACAGAAATGAGTTTTCTATATGTCTTATTTTGTCAGTATTTCATATAGAATCTGTACTTGGCTCTCTTCTCTTTTCAATGCTGAGAGACAATACATCAATATTTTTCAGACTGTGGTAGTACTCATAATTTATCACTTATACATAAGTGCCATTCTTTATGTATATTTCCTAAGGTTTCCCAGTTTAGCCACACCGTGTGTTTAAAATTCAGCCCCCAAAACTTAACAAAGTATATTTAATTTTCTGGGTTTTTTTCCTCTTTCCTTTGGAGCTTGACTCATACCTTTTAAATATTTAGGTTTGGAAATAACTGTTTGCAGCAAAAAGCAATTTATAAAGTCAGTATGTTTTAGGGTTATGGAAAGCTGGCTAACTGTCCAAGTTGACAATGTTATTCCAAAAGGGTAACTGTAAGATTTTTTCCTTCATTTACTGTATTCATTGTAAATGCATATTTTGATGGCTCTTCCATCATCATTGAGAAAGAAATAGGGAAATAATTTTTTTAAGAAGCTGTAACAGGTCCAAGTAATCCTTGAAAAGCTAGAGGATGTGATGTGTCTGTTCCCTTTCTATTCTAGGTCCCTCCTCACAGTCAGTGAAGCAGTGATGCCTTCATGTAGAAGAGTCTGTTTTGCTTTTGTTCTATTAATTGAAACTACATTAGAATAAAGTTGTAATAGTCCAAAACTTAGAACAGTGAAAATCCAATACTGTATAACCTTCTGTTGCAAAGTTGTTGAAGTCCTATATACACTTATTTAGTGGCAAGAAAATGTGCAGTTGAATTCCAAATTTGAATGATCCCTTCTGACTGAAATAGTCTTGCGTCCCACCTAAAATAATAGCAGTTATTTAAATTAATAGTGCAGTGTTTTTCAAGATGGCTTTCTTTTTTAAGTTGATATTTGTAATTTTTCTTCTTTACAGATAGAGACAGGAATAAGCAATTTAGTGCTTATTATTTAAGTGGTTCTGTTGACATGAAGTTTTTCATTTTAATACTGAAAAATTTGCTTTTCATGCAGAGATAATTCGAGTACGTGTGCACAGGGTAAGCACAAATGCACTACTAAACACAAAAAAAAATAGTTTGACCTATTCAGCGGAATAAATTAAGTCTGTTGATAATGAGCAAAAGAAGGCCTAAAAGCTTACAGGCATTTTTCACAGATTTTTGAAGTGGTCAGAAGTGAAATTATCCTTCCTGTAAGACCCAGTCTTCACAAAAATAATCTACTTAATTCTCTTAACTGTTAGGTGAGTAACTGGGAAATACAAAACCCCACAGCCTCCATCAGCTCTCCATCTCTGCTTTACTTTCATATGACACTTTGTTGAATGAGTTGACAGACCTGAGCAACCTTAAAATGCATAAGTATTTTAAGCTTCTCTATATTCGATAATGATGATGCTTGATTGCTGAATGAGTGCAAGGTTATAATCATCTCCCTTGGCTTTTTTTGTCATTCATAAGCTGCTTGAGCTGCTCTCTGCTGGCTTATGACATTTCCAGGATCTCTCAAGTGGATTGTAACCTTGTGTGTGCTCAGTGAATTCCGAGGACTGGTCCTTCTAAATGCTCTTTGATGAGATGAGCTTTTATTCCTCTGCTACTTAAGAAAAGAGTTTCATGCCATACAGTTTGCTTCTCAATGTCTTAAAATTCACACAGAAAAGGTTTATAAATTGGAAATCGAAAGTAATTTAAATCTCCAAGTTCTTTATTTGCTGCATAGAGATTTCAAATCTGTTTATATATTTAATGATAACCCAGAAAATAGCTTTAAAATGGCCTTAAAGATAGTTTTGTAAGCTTGGCCTAAAATATATAAGCTATTTTATTGTTTATGATAACCTCTATTTTCAAATTATACCCTGTTTTATCATCAGAGCATTTTCTACAAAAAATCCAACACATATCTGAGTAGAATTGTCTGAGAACATGATTTCTCGATTCATATTGATTTTTTTAATTTCACCTAGATATCAATAAAGTATATTTTATTAAATGATGGAATACCACTATACAACCCTCAGGTGTCATAAAGATTTTTCAATACTCTTGTTAATATCATTATTACAACACACTGATTTCTGCCATTGGCAATATGAGAGCTAGCATTTTCAAACTAAAGGTAATTGTTTTGCAATAGACAGCCCTGTCAGATAGGAAGTGTTACCAGATGAGTTGGTCATAAATGTAAGTGATGTAATTGGGGATGTCAAGACTGGGGGCAGTCTGGCTTTATACATTGATGGAGTTTGCAGCCCTGAGAGATATGGGTGATTTAAGAAGTGAAATTAGGCCCTTGAACTTCAGAAAGCTGACTTCCAGCTCTTCAGGGAGATTGTCAGTGACATTCCCTGGGAGACCGCACTTGGGAACAACAGAGCTGGGACAGTGTTGCAAACAGAGCTGGAAGATCACTAAAGAAATCTTCCATAAAGCATAAGAGAAACAAAAAATTGGACAAGGAAGGCAAGAGATCAGCATGGTTGAGTAAAGAATTGCTGATCAAATTAAACGGAAAGAAAAAAAAAATGTATGGGCAGTAGAAACAAGGACTTCATTGGCAACCTCTCTTCCCACACATCTTGAATTGATGGACAGCAGGATGTAGACAGGGAAAGCAAAGTGCTTCCCACTGCAAATAAAGGTGAGGTTCATCAGCACCTGAAGAACCTGAATGTACATAAGTCTATGGGACCTGATGAGATGCATCTTAGTGTCCTCAGGGACCTGGCTGATGTAGTTGCCAAGCCACTCTCCTTGATATTTCAAAAGTCATGGCAGTTTGGTAAAGTCCCAGGTGACTGGAAAAAGAGAAATATTGTACTCATCTTTAAAAGGGGTAGAAAGAACTACTCACTTGTCTGCCCCACCTCTGTGCCTGGGAAGATCATGGAACAGATCCTCCTAGAAGCTGTGCTAAGGCACAGGGAGAACATAGACATAATTCAGGACAACCAGCTCAGCTTCACCAGAGGCAAGGCCTGCCTGACCAACTCAGTGGCTTTCTATGACAGTGATTACATCAGTCAATGGAAGTGTTACAGATGTAATTTATCTGGATTTCTGTAAAGACTTTGATATGGTTCCCTAAAACATCCTTCTCTCTGAATTGGAGAGAGGTGGCTTTCTGAGTGGATTGTTAGATGGATAAGAAAGTTGGACAGTTGCATCCAGAGGGTACTGGTAAATGACTTAGAGTCCCGATGAACATTAGTGATGAGTGGTGTCCATATTGGGACCAGTGTTATTTAATATCTTCACTGACTACATAAAAGAATTGAGTGCACCATCAACAAATTTGCAAACGGCTCCATGCTGAGTGGTGCAGTTGACACACCTGAGGGATGGGATACCAGAGGGAACTGGACAACTGGGGCCCATGGGAATCTTGTAAACTTTAACAAGACCAAGTTTAAGGTACTGCACCTGGGTCAGGTCAACCCCCCAGTATGAAAACAGGCTGGGGGATGAAGAAAATGAGACTACCCCTGCTGAGAAGGATTTGGTGATGCTGGTAGTAACTCCAAGAGAAAACTCTGGAACCTCCACCACCAGAGCGAAGTAGGACCAACATGATACCTCTGGACAACATGTGGTAACTATTTTCTCCTTGATCTGTCTATTTCTCTGCCCACTTCTTTTCTGTTCTTTCTATCTCTGTACCTCAAATTTACTGTTAAATAGAATCTGTATTATTGACTTCAGCGTATGGTTTCATTTGCTCCCTAATTTGGGCAGAGACATCTCTCAGTAATCAGATCTTAACAGTAGTGTGGCCAGAAAGTTAAGGGAGGTGAGCCTACCACCCTGCTTCACTGTGGTCAGACCCCACCTGCAGTGCTGCATCCAATTCTGGGGTTCCCAGCACTGGAAGGACATGGACCTGCTGGAGTGAGTCCAGAGGAAGCCACCGAGATTTTTAGAGGGATGGAGCTCCTCTCCTATGAGGAAAGGCTAAGAGAACTGGATTTGTTAAGCCTGGCAAAGAGAAAGATTTGAGGTAATCTAATTGCAAACTTCCAGTCCCTGAATGAAGTATCCAAGAAAAATGAAGAGAGACTGTTTACAAGGGCATGTAGTGACAGAACAAAGGGCAATGGCTTCAAACTGAGAGTAGGTTTAAATCAGATATTAGGAAAAAATTCTTTACTGTGAGGGTGATGAGGCACTGGAACAGATTGTCCAGAGAAGTTGTGGATGCCCCATTCCTGGAAGAATCCAAGGTCAGGTTGGATAGAGCTCTGAGCCACCTGGCCTAGAGCCACTGTTCAAGACAGGGGGGTCAGAACTAGATGGTAAAGTCTGTTCCAACCCAGGCTATTCTATGATTCTATGAATAATAGCAATAAAATATTTGGTTAGAGTAGTTAAGTTAGTACTTGAAATTCTGTTTTTGAGCTAGTTGCTTATATCCTGAGTGACATGCAATGTGATAGGAAAGACTGTTCCTGAAGCCAGTGTCTGTGCCCAGAAGGGAAGCTGGAAGCTTCTTTCACCTTATAAAAACCAAAGGAAATCACAAAGGCCTCACGGGGAATGATGGTTTGAATAGGTGCAGAGAGTGTGCACTAGAAGATATAATTTGACAGCATCATCTGCACTGTTGGAAAGTCATGACCATGACCTGTCCTTGACTCAAAAGTAGAATATTGCTGTCTCCAGGAATTGTTGTACATGTGAACAGAGCACATTCTCCATTTCTTCCCCTCCTTAGTAAGATCGATTCCTTTAGACAACATCAAATGACATATATAATCTTATGATGAGGAATTTTGGTGACCTTTTTTTTTTTTTTTTTTTGCTGCCTGTCACTTTCAATTGTTCCTTTGTCTTGGCTGTATGCCAATTCTTCCCAAGCAGCTTTGGATGTTAAATAGCAGTTATGTTTAGCCTGTGACTTTAAAGGTCAGCTTGAATAAAAGCATGTGGCAATTGCAGGAGGAAAACTACTTCTGCTGGGCTAATTAAAGATCACAGATCAAATCATGTATTGTGTTAAGTGGGTGTAACTCCCTTGGATTTGGCCCAAGTATGTGAGCAATGGATTTGCTTCTCTGCATCCACTTAAACATCATTGTGTTTAAACTGTGTATTTCACTATTTTATTTTTTTAATTCTTTACTTGCCTTTTCTTTTTTTAAAGGTATATCCTTGCATCTTCTATATTGCTTTGTATTTATTTTCTGTTGTATGTTTCCCTATTCTGGTCTGTCTGATAAGGGGTAGTATAATTTTGTACAAAGTCTGTAAGCCTTGTTCTCTGTCTCTTCCCTTTTGGACATATCTCAACCTTCAGGAGTTAAAAGAGTATTTGAAGCCATCATTCAGGAATGGACAGATGCACTGTGGAAGAAAGATTGCCTGCAAGGGATAAACTTCTCTTGCATACTGAAATACTCTTTCCTAAAAAGGCTTTGGATATTCATGTCTGAATTGACTGTTCACACATTTTATTTGGACATTCCTAACAAATGACTAATTTTAGTGGTCCCACTGCATATGCAGAGGCACTTGCTCATATGCTTCTAATAATTGCACTTGATATCCTCAATATAATATTTGTTTATTGAATTGAGTAAATAACATTTTTGGGTTTTTCCTTGTTTGAGAATTTGATTGGCAAGATAAAGGGAAGTGCTGTTCCTTAGTTTGGCAGAATGTGCTGTCTGCATACCTTTTGACATACATACACTGGCTCTTGAACATTTGACAACTCTGAAAGGGTGCTAGAAGCCTGTCTCCCTGGTCACCGAGACTGGAAGGCTTCAGGACTCCTGCCCAACTCCACTGTAGCTTTCCAGTAAACTAATTTTTCCTCAAGCGATTTGGAGTCTATTTTCTCTGTGAAGGTAATTTGTGAGTGATATCACTGCTTTTATCTGGAGCCATGAGCATTTTTACTTAATTTTCTCCCTTGTCATCTCCTATCAGGTAAGGAAGGTTCAGAGCATTGTTGGGCTGGCAGCTGTTCAAGCTGTTCACAACCCACCACAGGTGATAAGTGCATTATTCTAATGTCTTATATGTTATTGATATCCTTTATCAATTTATAACTTTGTTTTTTAACATGGAACTGGACAATATAGGGGTTCTGTAAATGGCTAGGCTTATATCAAAATCCTTTTTTTTGTGCATCATCAGTTCTTTTTGGGCTACTTAATATCACAGAACACAGTGTTTGTGCAGATACCCATTATGCAAGCATGTGCCAAGGGGCATGTTATCTCAATCCCCTCTCCCAAATGCAATAGTGTCATGTTACATACAAGTCTCTTCATGTCAGGTTTTTTTACTTCTCAGCACAGTCAGATTTACTCTGACAACTTGAAATCTGGATTGCCTGACAAAGTGTTATTTGGAACAGGCTGAGCTACTTGGACAGAATTATAAATAGATTTAAGACTGTTTCTGGTCTCATAAATTATTATGTAAACATAAACTCAGTTTGTCTAAAGAATAGCTTAAAATTCTGTCTCTTATTTTTTGTTTTCTGAACAGTGACCATAAATCCTCCAGCTTAGAAGTCTTTGGGGGCAGAAGAAGGCTGGTATTGCTATCCCTGCCATTCTGTACAGGGGAAGTCTGGTGTAAATAACTAGCATCTTATAGAGAAATCTGTTCAAGGAGAGCACATCCTAGCAATTCCAAATAACTGCTTGTGCATCCAGCAGTCAGGACATTTTAGATTCACGTGCACATCTTACTCATTATGCATTGGTTGAAAGTTTTGCATCTAAGACATTTTAAATCTGAGAGACTGAATATTTCTCTTCAGCAGTGGAAATGCACTCAATGTGCAAAGAAGTTGAAGTTTGACTGTAACTATTGCTGTAATTGCTGCACTCAGGCCTGTCATAAATTAGAGTATTCAGTACAGGAAAAAAGTATCTTGAAATTCTACTTAAAGGACAATTAGGTGATGAACCTATTATCAGTCATACTCTGGCCATGGTCTAATGAGGAGAATGGTATGTGTTGAAAAATCTGCCTCAAGCTACTGAACAAAGTTGACTAATTTGATGGCCCAACAAAAGGGACCGAATGAAACTATCTCAGAAGTGGAACATGAACCATTTTGCCACTTAATGTTACATTAAGAATTAATTTTTGATGAATATTGCTTATTATGGAAGGAAAATAATGTGTGGTAGGTCAAGAGAGACAAGGATTTTAAGTGTTTCTTTATATTGGCAAAAGATAGCTGTGGGATGACTAGTGAAACTGAGAGATCACACCTTAAAGTATGATAGATAGATAGATAGATAGATAGATAGATAGATAGATAGATAGATAGATAGATAGATAGATAGATATCGATAGATAGATATCATTAATGATTAGAACAAAGATCCTGATCTGAAAAAGAGCATAAACAATGAAGTAGGAAATAAGTGGAATTTGCCTCCAAATTTGCAGTTTTAAAAAGCCTCTTTACTATTTAACTCTGTAGCACTCATGTCTACATAAACAATTTACCTTGAAGTTTCTAAATATTGTAATATTCTACTTCTGTGTATGTTCATGACACTTAGAATCTTAGGTAGATAGACCTCCTCAGTGTCTTTTATCTGGATCTGACCGTGGCCTGAAAGGCAGATACAATTTTTCTCTGAACATATCTACCATGTGCAGACAGAATCAGGCTTTCTACAAAATGCATCAAGTATTACTGTTTCTCTTTAAGAGAGAGGGAATAGGAACTGATGATGGCTTTTTTTAATTTATTTTTTTTTAAGTAACAGCTTAAAAAAAAAATCTGCTCTTATCTAATTTCCCTCACCTGACTGAGGAGAGTGAAATGTAAATCTCTTCTTCCAGAGCATGTCCTGCTACCATGTTGTGACATGAGGGTCTGTGTTATTCACACCCTTCTTCTTCTACTGTTCAGACAATATCTCTGAGAGTATCACCGAAAAGAAGGGCAGAGCATGTGGAGAGAAACATGTTTTACAGCATTAGGTTGCACCTCCAGATGGTGATGTTGAGCCCTGGTATTTGTTGCAAGAAAGTCCTAAACTTTGATGTAAAGGAGACAGCCATTGAGAATACTACCTTACAGCTTGGAATTTCCTGTAAGGTATAAAATAATTAGAAAGAAAGGATTTACCTTGGCTTTTGTCCTTGTTGACTGGCTTCTTTAATCTCTTACTAAGAGCTTTGTGCTGGGAAAAGGTAAATTTATATTTACCCTCTCACCTCCAATCCTCTTAAAAAAATTTAAAGGACATCTGTGTCTGGAAGAAAGTTTATAGTCATCACTTGCTTAATCATATTGTTGTCACTGGAATAATATTAAGACCTTTATCTAATGCAAATTATGCAGCAGTTACTATTTATTGTGTTAGAGGTGGACTTCATGTATGAGTAACTCAGGACCTTGTGTTTCTTCAAGGAGATAAGGAAGAATTCATTAGGATGCAACAATCTGTTGGAAAAGCAGGAAAACAGCAGTTTCTTGATTGTTCAGTTTTAAGCATTAAGTTTCACCAGCCTCACCTATTCATTTCAATGCATATCAATATTGACTTCTAGGATTACTGAGGGATAAATTAAGTGGAACTGCTCCACAAGAACATTATTGTTAGAAACTTTGTTGCCTGATTTGCTGTTTATCACAGGTTGATCCCAAGGCAAAATGCCAGGAAAACGTTAGTATTTTCAAGGAGAATTGCATTCTGATTTTTGGTCCTGAGATGATTTTTCTAATAATGACAGATGATTAGACTTGTTACTGTTCTTTCATTTCTTCTCTGTGTTTGAAACTGGTTTGTTTTTTTTTTTTTCTCTAACAAGGACCTCTTTAAAATTGCTTACTCTGTCTCAAAGAAAAAGTAAGACTTAAAAAATATTTAAATATTTTTCCTCTTTAATTTAAATCTAAATGAAGGTCAGAGATCAATCATCCCCAATGAACAGCAGAAATAATGAAAAACCTACCTTGTAGAATGTTTCCTTTTAATAATGCTGAATTAGAGCTGCTTCTGAACTGAGTAATTTTATCTGAATATACACAGGATTCCAAATCATTAAAGGTTCTCATAAAGAAAGCTCATAAATTTGGTTCAGCTCAATGAAACTTAGTGCATACGTGAATAAAAATGTTTCTGTAAATGGGAATTGATTTTTCTTTCTCACTGAAGATTTTCTTTAGTTAATCTTATGAATGTGTTCTGCACTAGTTACAGCAAGACAAATAGAAGGACACTGCATGTCATAGGAACCAATATTAAAGAGCATATTCTAGTGATTTTTGGCCCTCATAGTGATACCTGTGATACCTTCCGCTTTTTTTCAGAGAGAAGCTGTTGCTAAGTCAACAGAAGCATTGACCAAGTGTAGCTGTGGACCAGTCAGGTAGAAGAACATTAGAATTCCCATACCAGTCCCAATATGAAAACCTTGTAATCTTTTGTTCTGCTCTCCTTTAAGTCTATCTGAACTAATTTTTGAGGCAGTGTTATTGTGGATTATCCTAGCATAAGTAATTTCCTTATGCATTCAGATCCTGAATAATTGCAGGTCATTTGAAAAATCCCTTTTGACATCAGTGATATAGGATCAAAATTACCATTTTATCCCATGATTTTAAAAATAAATTTAAAATAAATATAACAAAATTAACTTAAGAAAAGAAATTGACTTTAAATTAAGCTTTGGAGGCATGTTTTTCTGAATAAATTCTGAATAATTTGCAATTTTGTTGCTTCAGGACGGTAATGTTACCATAGTTCTTTCATATATGTTTAAGGAAGGAACACTGGTCTATTTAGGTTTTAATACAGATTAAACCTGAATACATATAGATGAGATGGATCTCAGTGGGCAGTTGTACGATTTCCACCCTCCCTCTCTAAACCTTGTAATGCAGTTGCTAATTTTTAGAGACATTTTTAGTATGTTATTATTTACCTTATTGATGGCCTGCAGTGAAGTTTAAAAAAATAATATCTCCCTGCCCACCAAAAAAAGACTGCAAAGAAACAAGAAAATAATATGTATATCAGTAGTCATGTATTTTATTACTGTGTTAGTGTAGGGTCAAATATAATAAAGTGCAGGTGGCTCTGCTTTCTTCCTTGTGATTGTGATTTTAATGTACTGAGAACTCAGCTCCCCTTTAAGAGATAAAATGGAAGGATCCGGTTGTGAGCACTCTTCCTACTCCAGTGAAAGCCAGAAGAAGGTGTTGGATACAGACAACTTTGAATATCTTTCATTTGATTTTCTGCCTCCTCAATTACCAGCTCAGCTGTACAACTGAGTGTTTCCTGGGGCTTTAAGATAGTGCAGTGCAGCAGAAAGATACAGCTGTGCTGTGGCTTTGTCCAGCAGTGTGTGCTGTAGGGGTTGAGTTGTGCCTCTACAGTTATACTTGGAGAATGAACTTTGCACTCACACAAGATGAGTGTCTTCCAAAGCAAATTCTTTTTAACATGCCTTGTGGGAATATGGTGCAAGCAAGATTTGCAAGAAAATGTTCATTTCTTTATCCATAGCTGTTGGGGTGCGTATATTTCTTTGGTCAGCCTGGTGTTTTGGCTAGACCACCCGGTCAGCTCTGATACGCCTCAACAAGATCTGTTTGTGAATTCTTGGCTCCGCAGTGCCTTGACTTACACTGTCACGTCCGTGGCTGGAAAGAGGGGACTCTCGGAGACATCCGGGGAACAGAGGTTTATTGGG
>VZUI01040715.1:0-49971 GCA_013401135.1 Cettia cetti
CCTTTTGTTATTTGTTAATAAACAGGTTTTTTCCACTTTTCCTCCGAGGAATTCCTTCCCGAACCCGGGGTTGGGGGGAAGGGGTGGTGGAGGTTTGTCTCCTCGTGGAGATTTTCCTCCTAATTTGTCCTAAACCAGGACGCACTGCTACTTTTGGGAAAGTGCTGTCTAAAAGACCAGCATCCTCTAAGCATCCAGACCAGTGAAAAACACTGCTTGTATTCCACAGTGTTTTTCAGTATTTTTTTTCATACAGAGACTGCTGTAATTCACAACTGCCTGGTGTGGGACTCTGTTTCAACAGATAGGGAGTCACTGGGAGGTACCGTGTGTGCGTCAACAGGAACTTATTAAAAGCACAGAACAATAAGGGGTATCTTACTTAGTAAGTTTGTGAAACTCCTGTCTGTTAGCAAATCATTTCTTTTGAAAAACAGAAATGATGCTTCTGTTTCCTGGGGGATGCTAGAACATCAATCAATCCATTAGATATGTAAATAAAGCAATAACTGAAGAATAAATAATTTCTAAAATCCATCAATAAAATCTTCAAATATATATGTTACCAGAATGAAATGACTCATGAACAGTTTGGTGGTTACACTTTATCTTCAAACATGGAGGAGGGAAAAAAAAATTAAAAAATGAAAAGAACAACAGGGCCAACTATAAAACTTTCATCTCCCTCTGATCCTCCAAATCTTTCCTTTACTCCTTCTCACTCATAATCTATTGTAAGAAAAAAACGAAAAAGAAAGAAAAAAGAAAAATAATCCTGCAGCAGGTTTCTAGCACAGAGGGTGGGCAAAGTAGCTGCCTTCAGAGCTGATGGCACCATTAACTCCCTGTACTTGCTGACTAACCCAAAAGCACATGAGACCCTGGAAGGCACAATACACATCTCTACAAGTAAAGTTCTGGCTCTCCTGTGCTGCAGCATTGTCTCCTCAACAGCAGACACAATAGGTATATGAAACTAGGCCATCTGAATGATTCTTTCCTTATGTTGGGGAAAAAAACACCAAAGAAATAGTACATTTGCTAGAAGGTAAGTAAGTGCACAGCAATTCTTTTTAAGGAGGGAAGCCAATTTAGAGTTGGAGCTTTTTGTTTCCATGTGCTAATCTTTGACGACTTCAGTAGGTATATTTTGTGAGCTGAAAGTCCTGAATGAATCCTTTTCATTAGCTATTATTTCTATGATTATGAGTTGTTGTTAATCTTGCAGCATTTCAGCTTTTCAACTGAACCATGCCTGCCTAGTCCCATTGAAGAGACCACATACTTGAGACTGCATTCTTAGTGAGATGGGATAGTTCTAAGAAAGGCAATAATGTACTTAAACTCAAAGTGATTGTCGGTTGCAAAGCAATGTGTTGAGCAGAAGCCTAAAACTGAGGTTTTCATTCATATTACAATATTCTGGAGCCAAGACTTTTGTGGATTGGACCCTAAATTGTTTTAGTATAACTTAAATGCTCACTAATTTAACACCATTTAAATTGGCAATGAAAACACCCCCAACTGTGTTAAGCTGTCATCCTGTTTATGCAAAATAGCTTCAAATCTTAATACTAACTATGCTAAGTAATGCCACAGGATGAAATTGATAGTAAATGTGCACAGCTTATTTTATTTTTGAATATACTATGAGGCAGTCTAGCCAAGTTTTTTTAAATTACTTTAAAAAAACCTCTACTTTAACGTCACATAGTTATTTCCATAGTATAAACACTGGAGGGGAAAGTGTTATTCCTGCAACAACTTTGAAGCAACTAGTCTTTGTGGTTAACCATTTCCAATTCATTCTGTGCTCTGCCAAGATTTAAACAGTGCCTCTTTACCACCTTGTAGTTATGTACCTTCCTTTTCAATTTGCCAAAGGAGTGTGTTCTTATATAATTGCTTTCTTTACAATCTGACTTGCAGGTTAACCACAATCACCTAATGTTAAGGATGAGGTGGCTTTCAGTGGATAAAGAGGGGAGGTACAAGAACTCCTATGCCTATCCCTGACAGTCCCCTAGTCAGTGAAGCATTTAATGGAAATTCTGACATCTGATTCAATATATAGCTGTGAACCTTAATAATGAAGCATACCTTGAGTTTTCAAAGTGGCTGGAAGTATTCCAGAGGAAAGGTAAATACTCTGAAAGGAAAAAATCCACACTTGGCAATGTACTGCAATGTGAGTTTTAGTTTCCTTGCTTATTCAAATACTTCACTGACCCATTTTGCATAAAGGAACATAGATCTTGATGCTCTATTGAGCCAAAAGGCATCTCTTCAACATCTCTGGCTAACATATGATTTTTCTACGTTCTCCAGAGGCTGTTGCTCACTGCAATCACTTCTGGGAGCTGAAAAATGCACTGCATTGTTATATTCTACACCCAGAGGGAGTGGTCCCATTTTTGCCCATAAAAGATCCCCATATAAGAAGGGAATCAATGTCTGCAATGACTTAAAAAACTGCTATTTTCTCTCTTCACCCATTGCTCTGCCTCTCTGTGTTTAAGAATTCACAGGGTTCTAGAACTTCTTGTGGTCCATTGACAAAACTCAAAGTAATGGCATGAAGTTGTGTTGGGGGGGTTGGAGTTGGATATTAGGAAACGTTTCTTCACCCACAGGGTGATTGGACACTGGACCAGCTCCCCAGGGAAGTGGTCACAGCACCAGCCTGAGAGTTCAAGAAGTGTTTGGACAAGGCTCTCAGGCACATGGTGTGACTCTTGGGTCTGTCCTTTGTAAGGCAGGGGGTTGGACTTTGATGTTCCTTGAAGATCCCATCCCACTCAGGACCTTCTGTGATTCTTTCCGAATATCAAGAAGTATCTATAAATGTCCTATAGAAGAACAAGGGAAATTTTGGTCACTGATGCTCGTAATTCATTTTTTATTTTTCCATCTCAAATGCTCTCTTTTTATGGTTTCCTATCTCTCTTCCTATTCTTTTCTCTAGTTGGGTAGTCCAACCTTGACCTTTCCCCAGACTGAACTCAGGTGCAAATTTTAATGTATAGGTAGCAAATATTTTCTTAATTCCTAATCAGAAAACTAGTTCTTTTTTTCTTTTTTTTTTGTGTTTTTTTTCTTCTTTAAGATATGTGGAAATCTGTCTGTGAGTCCAAGGACAATGAATTAGAGGAGATCCCCAAAATTCCTTTTTCATCCAAAAAATTTCTGCAGTTTTGCATGATACCACAAGCATGGACAAGGAGATCAAAATTAGATATTTGAATAACTGTAGGAATTGTGACAGCTACTGTTATAAAACCACCACAATACCTTTAGAACCACAGGCAGAATATCTATTTTGAGGACATTATCAGATGCTTATTCATCTAATTTTCAAAAGGCAGTATATTTTTACAACTTTTATCTATACCCTGTTTTATTCATCTCTTCATATTTAAGAAAGCTTTTACTGATAATACATCATAATTTTCAACCCACTCTCTTTCAACTGCCCATCTCTATATCTTCCCCCTGTTAGACACAGAAAACAACTGATGACAGCCTTTTTTGTAAAATTTATGTACTAAAATTTTGTCATTGTGCGTCAGCTTCTTTTGAGGTTTCCAAACAGTTTAAAATACATTTTTTTCAACTCTTTTCCTTGCCTTTCATTCCACTCATCTTTCTTTGGACAATGACCATATCTTCTTTTTCCTGTTCAACAGATTCTAGCTTCACATAACCACTACTGTTATTAACTTCACTATGCTTATTTTATGCCATTACATGCTGGAATTGAAAAAGGTAGGTTATTTCAGCATGACCTCTGATAATAACAAATGCAATGAAAATATTTTTGGGTTGGTTTTTCTTTTGTTATCTGTTTTCTTATGAGCAGCCCAGCATTTAGATTAAGAGCAGAATACATAGACATTGTAAAAGATTTGCCAGAGATTTTCATATGGCAACAATAAAAAAATTAATCCTAAATTTTTAATGAACTGTTAGATAAAATATCGGTTAATGGAGACAATTTAGACACCTGCGTAATAGTAGAATTTTAGTAAAGCAATACCTGGACAACAGAAGTTTGAAATTAATCTCAAACCCCATTTCCTACAGGCAAGAAATATTTTTGAAAATGTTACTCCATAGAAGAGAGGGTTGAATAAAGTTCAGCTACCAATTTTCTCCTTCCAAGAATGCTTTATGTTTGTTTATCCAAATGCTAGCATGATTCTTTGTCACAAGTCTGTCACAATCAGAAGGACCATGTTATAACTTACAAGATGTATTAACACTTCACAATAACTGCAGTGAAAATTTTCAGCCAAAGGCTGTCATAACTGAGCCATGTTTGTGCTCCAGCTTCTCTTGCCAAGTGTGGATGACCTAATCTGCCTTTGCTTAGTTTTGCTTCCCATTTCAGACTTCCCAGAATTTATGCAGGAGAAAAGTTCCTAATAAGAGGCTGCACTTATGTGCTGTCATGAAGTCTTATAAAAACATGATTCCTGAAAAAGGGCAAATGTGTTATTCTGTTGTAGTCCACAGACACGGGTGCATTTGTGGTGCTATGCCTCCTGGAATACCTACTCAAAATGTACTGCTATAGTGTTTGTCATGACCAAACACATCGTATTTTTACAGTGCCTGTTGTGTCAGGTCAGTGACATGATTGAGCAATCATAGGTCAAATGACTGTGGAAGCATACATCCTGTAGTGATTATGCAGTAGAAACCTGCAATGCAGTCTATCAAGATTTCTTCTGTATGGAGCATTTATACCTTTTTTTTTTTTTTCTTCCAGAGGAAGCTCTCCTAATTTCCAGCTATGTTTTCTTTTTGTAGCCACTCCCAATTCAAACTAAGAAATTACTTCATTTTAAGGATGGAGTGTTTCTATAGAGATCTTGAGAAGACAGACCATGCCTCTTGCTCCCATTAGGCCAATTTCTTTATGATAAAAAAATCTTGGTATCTTGCTACAACACAATCACAAAATTTTCATTCAGGTGTGTGTGCCATTTTAAAGCTTCCATTTTTACAGCATTTAATAATAAGCAATAATAAACCTTTAGTGGCATGAAAGCAAGTCTTGCAACAGCCATGAGACAGTAAGCTTACTTCTTCACACCCACACCCTGTTAAGGGAAAAATACTTCAGTACTTGTCTTATAATTGCTCCATTTAATGTTGTTTACATTGGAACACTTTCTGACTGATTTCTTAAACTACTGATTTTTTTATAAATTAGAGCAAATATTACTCTCTTGCTGAATAAAGTTCAATTAATAGTGAGCTGTTTGAAGTTTTAAATAGAGGTCAATACAGCTGATATAGATTTATCTCTTGCCAAATTCATGCCTTTGAAATACTCTACATGGATAACATAGAGTACTGACAAGTTACTTTCTTTGCCATTCTTGTCTTTCAGTCTGAAGTTGATGCATGGGCCCTACAAGACAGTTAAAATGTAATATATTCTGTTTCAGATGAACACACAAGTATTAACAGGATAAATAATTCCTCATCTAATACCTCTGACAAACCCTTCACTCTGGAAGTGTGAAATTAAGTACTTGCCCTAAAAACTACTATTTGGTTTATGCCAGTTTGTGAGCACGATACAACCATAGTTTTTGTGGATAAGTCTGCCACAAAAAAAAAACACCTTAATTATTGTAAAATCTCAAGAAAGGATTAAAAATATCATTCATATAAAAGAAGCTTTCATCATTTAGATATCTACCCCACAATATAAACACATATATTAAAGAACAGTATCTTTAATTATTATCTTTAATAATAACCTTTCTTCTATAAAGAATCTTTATAAAACACAGTAAAGCTGAGAAAAACACCATGCTAAGAAGTAATGATATTTTTTTTATAGCACTCTGTCTAGAAAGTGTAAAAAAGACTTTTGAAAAATTCTCCCTTCATAAACTATGGATGAAATGGTTTTTCATACCTCTGTCACTGATCAATCTACAGTACAGAATTTCTTTTTCTGATGTTGAATTTTTTAGTTGCATTTTTTAAATCTGTGCTGTCTCAAGAAGATAATTACTACTTGTTGCCCTGGTTTTCAGCCTTCTAAATTGGAGTCAGAATTTTCTCACTCATTCTCATGTAAACAAAGCAACGTTTTCCTAAATATCTATCTTGTTTACATTCCTTTCTGTGGGAGGAACAATTGATGGACACTTTCTCAGACAACTAGAAGTGAAGAGGTTAAACCTCAGTCTTCCAATGTGGTCTCTTTTCTAGAAATCTATATAAGCTGAAAGAAAAATTAAACTTCCTCTTTTCCCGCTCCGACTCCACTGTGGTCTCTGTGTCTCTCTTGGGACGGTAGCCCGCCAACTACTGAATCAGCAAATGCTACCCAATGGAGCATGGTGACTCTTGGGAAATTATATAGCTCCTCACTTATTTGCTAAACAAAAATTGATTATTCACTGGACGGAAACTGAGTCTCTAATTTTCTTTTAACTGCTTTTATTAAGTGGGCAGGTGGAATTTTAATTTCATGAAAAGGCTACTGTAAATTCTTTTTCCCCCAAGAGTAAGGTGAAGAAAAATGTGGTTGTGGGATAGCCATTTATGTTGATTGCAGCAGGATGAAGGGAGGGAATGTTCCTTCCTTACTCAACTGTGAATTCAAATTTTCATCACATCTTACTCTTGGCAGTTGGTCAGTAGGTCAAGATTCTCCTCTTCCACTCAGCCCTCATCAGACCCCACCTTTAGATCTATATGTAGGTCTGAAGTGCTCAGCACATGTTAGACCAGGTCCAGAGAAGGGCATGAAGATGGTCAGAGGGATCAAGCAGGTCTAATAGGGAGACAGGCTGAGAGAGCTGGGGTTGCTCAGCCTGGAGAGGGAAAGGCTCTGGGAGACCTCATTGTGGCCAGTAGTTAAAGGGGGCTTATAAAAAAGGTGAAGGACAGATTCTTACATGGGGTGATAGTGAGGAACAGTTTTAAATTAAAGAGAAATTTAGATTAGGTATCAGGAAATATTTTTTATTCAAGAGTATAGTGAGGCACCAGAAGTGAACATCTAGAGAAGTAGTGGATGTCCCATGCCTGGAACTACTCCAGACTGGGTTGGATGGAGCTCTCAGGAACCTGACCTGGTGGGTGCCATCCTTACTCATGTCAGGGGGGTTGGAACTAGATGATCTTTAAGGTCCCTTCCAATCCAAGCCATTCTATTATTCTGTGATTGCTTAATATGTGTACTCCACTCTTATTAAAAAGATGTAACAGATATTGAACTCATTGCAAATATAAAAAAAAAATTATCTCTACCCTAAAAAGCACTTCTTCTCTAAATGCTTTGGTTCTACTGTAGAGTCACAGTATTTAAGGGAGATTACAAAAGGCACAATATGCTCAAAAGAGGAAAAATTTAAAAGTACTGTGTATTTCCCAGTGGACTGTGATGCCTAAATTCAAATCAAGATCTGGGAAGGGGTGTTTTGTTTTGGAAGTCAATGATTCCCTCATGACTAATTCATTACAGTAATGCTCTGTGCTATAGAAAAGTTGATGTCACACCATTGTACACTGGGATCATCAGGGTAGTACACATTGGCTTATGCATTTAAGTAGGTTATATCTCTTCAGATTTCATTAATTCAGCAATAAAAATAGTAATAAAAATAATAACAATAACAATAAATCTATACAGTTTGCATTTCAGAGGAAAAATAACAGTAAGGTGTAGGGTGAGTCCACAATTCACATGATAATTTTTATGGTGTCATTAAATTCATCCATAGTCATCTGCAATGGAAGCAAACTCAGTGTTCAGCAGGGAATGATCCAGCATTCTTCAAAGGAGAACATTTTTTTTAAAAAAGAGAAATACATATTTTCTATATATTTCTACATATTTTCCATATATTATAGAACATTCTATCCTTTGGAGGGACCTGAGAAACATAAATTAATTTCTGTGGCAATAAATCTACTGATAAAGTGTAATCTTGGTAATAGTCCAACTATTCTCCTGTGCCTTATAAGAAAGCCAAAAATCCTTCCCTGCCCATCCGTGAGTTTGGACTTAATGACGCTGCAGGAAGCTGAAGGTGAATTCAATAACTGGGTCTTTTTTGTTTTTTGGATATGTGTTAGAAAAATTGATTGTGTCATGTCATCCAGCTTCCTCAAGTATGCGCCTCTGCTATGAATCTTACCACACATACTTCCTGACATAGAGAGAGAAAAAGAAAGATTGTGCAGTATTCTACCAAAGTTTTAAAACTTGCATAATTTTAAAAAGTGTATAAGAGCCTTGAGATGAATACAAACAGTTAAGTACTGTAAATTCAGTCCTGATGTAGATAAATCTAAGGCCACTTCTATTAAGGTTGACTTACAAGTTTTAAACCAGTTTTTGTAAAAGTTTCCATTAAAGAAGCTTTGTAAATCTTTATTATCATTCTGAAGAACTTGAAAAAAAAATTAAACCTTAAAAAGGCAGTAATTATCTAGTCTCACTGTCACTGAGTACAGTCCAAGGGTGGATATTTAAACAGTCATGCTAATTTCAGGGTTTTTTTCTCCATTTTATTTCTGACAACCCACTCCCCATTTTCTATTTGTTTCCAAACTTTTCTAGTTTGAAAAAGGTGTGGAGGGCAGCATGCAGATTTCATTGCCATCATCTTGAGATAATCTCCATTATTACTATAAACACTGTAGCTTTCCAAAGTTGACGGTTTAAAAATGTATCAAAATGGAAAAAAGCAGAGCCAAATCCAAATGAAAAATATCCAGATAGCACATACAGCAGCTTCATACCCTGAAGGTTATGAATACAGTTCACTATATTGCATTCAGTGAAAACAAGAAACAGAAGATAAAGAGGAAAACCAGTCTGAAATACTGAAAAAACACATCACCATTTGTCACATGACAGAACATTTTCCACTATTTCTATTGCTTAGTGAAGAGCTACAGTGATACCTGTCATACATCCACCATTCCCTGAGTTGGGCTAACAGAGATCAGAAATGATCATATCTTCACAGGAAACATGCAATTCCCCTCCCCTCTGCAGCTTTTATACTTTGCTCCACTGACTCTTGCTCTTTTGACACGCATTTGTCTATGCAGGTCATTTATATCCCTGTATTTGTGATAAATTTCAGAGTAGAAATATGGTAAGATATGAATTTCTCAAATATGTCACCAAAAGTAATCACTCAAAAGAAGAGCTATCCGTACTGCCCACATTATTCTTCTTAAACAGATTGTCTTTGAATTCTTTGATCAAAATTCAACATCAGAGAATATTGTAGAAAGGCTGCACATTAAATTCAGCTTCCTCACAAAGTATTTACTGCACTTGTACTTTTAAATGACTTAGTACACTAATGGGAAGAATGAAAATGTTCCAAGAGGTGTATCCCAAGATTAATTTCTACCAGCTTTTGAAAGTCATGTACTTTTCTGTTCTGATTTATAGAAATTTATGCTAGATGAATCCCATTTAAGTTTGGTTGTCACTTCATAATGCATCTCAAAATTTCAAGCTCAGGATTTCAGCAGGAAAAAAAAAATCAAGCATTTATTCAAGATGTGAGTGAATAAAAAAAATAGTGGTGAACAGAAACAGCATATGAAAACCATCTTAATCTAGTATTTTTTTTTTTCTCTCCCACATCTCTACACTTTCTTCACTATGCCTTCTGTTTCAAGTCACTTTACCCGCCCCCTCTTCCTCTATTAATAAATCAGAGGAAATGTACAGGCAAGCCTTGGCTTCCATGTTAATCAAATTCTGACCTTGTTGTTCAGGATTTTATTCTCCTGTGCCTATGGGTTGGGTTTTACGAACAAACAAAACTAGTTTGTCAGATTCTGTGTTTGAGATATACAAATTCCGGCTATGGAAATGCTAAACATCCCTGAGAAAAAACACTTTTTCCCCCCTCTCTTAGTGGCCTTCCATGATGGCAGGCCAGATCTTCCTTTCAGGTGGTTCCCCACGAGATGCAGAAGACAGGCCATTATTCCATACTTCTGCTTTGGAATGAGTGTTGCCCAAAGGTAACTTGAATTCCCTGATGGCACACAAGATATGTCAGAGATCTGCCAATGCAGGAAATCTCTCCCTTTTTGTTATGCATCTAAGAGAATTTGCAAGTGCCCTGTAGGAGGGAAGAAACTGCAGATATTAAGCCCTGTAGAAATACAGACTTCAGGAGTCAATTTACACCAGTTTTGCATTCCACATGCAGTTTGTGAACTTCACTTTCAAACAGGTATGTTTGAAAATGTATAAATCAAAATTAGTACATTCCTGCTCACTAGTCAAGTCAGTCATAATTTCAGAAAATAAGATGTGGGGAGGACACTGTAAAACGATCTCTGTACAGTCAGTGCTATTATTCTCTGACTGGGTGCAGTCAGAATAGAGAAAATGGGGAGGAGAGACATGGGTCATCCCAAGGAAAACTGAGGATTCAAGCAGCTCAACCAAAATAATCTCGATAACAGTCTTGCATTGCAATACTCCACTTGGATTTCATTCCTGTGTTCAACCACCATGAGCGTTTCCAGCATCTGCAGCAAATAAAGGCCATGGGCACATCAACTTCCTCCCACAGACACCCTGGGAGGATTGCTCATGTCTTTCCCTGTAGCTAGCAGACAGCTGGGGGTGGGAGGGTTGCTGGCAGACACCAGTTGCAAACAGACACTGTGCCCACCCTGCTGCTGTCAGCCTGTCCATCACACCCTTTGGCAGAAGAAAGGGCTTAAAGGGCTTCCAGTGCAATTAACAGCAAGAATCCCATGCTCCACTGGGAGCAGGCTCAAACAGAAAGTAGATCTTCTGTGCTCAGCATTTACAGGTTACAGAGTTATGGAGGAGTCTGTGAAAACTGTCCATATTGGGGGTATGCCGAAAGAAAATCCAAGTGCATTTGGACAGCTTTGGGTGGGAGGAGTGGACATTATTTTATTTTTTGTTTGCCAAGGCAGGTGGTGGCATGCCAAATCCAGGGGAGAATGTAGATCTTCTTTACAGATATTTAGAATTGAAACAATTCGCATTAATACAGTGGTTAGATTTCACCAGTTTTTGCTGGAATTTTTCCTAATCAAGATGGATTTGTATCTTGTAGTGGGTTTTTTGGGAGAAAACAACTCAAACAGGCTGCCTCGCCATGCATCCCCAAATATTTTTAATCTGTGTATAACAGCGCTTAAATCACCATGGCATTTACAATAAATATTTAATTTTTTTAAAAAAAAAACCTTTAATTTGCACAGATTATTAGCAACACTGTTGTCAAGGTACCAATTATGAGTTCACCATCATCAGAGGAAAAAAACAGCACTAAGAAGTTTTTCTTACTTTCCTTACTTTCCTTACTTTCCTTACTTTCCTTTAGCATAAATGTAATTAAAAAAAATAAACAAGTAAATAACCCAAATCTCTAATTTTGCTGATGTCTGAGGTATTGGAGTTGATTTGGTTTTACTAAGCTTAGACATTTTTTAAATCCTGATATTTTCTACTGTATGTGATGTGTTTTTTCCTAAAGATAGTCTTCCCAAAAGAAAAACCTACAGACCTTCCCTTTTCCCCAAATTGTTTTACTCTTTGAGAGATTTTTTTTTTTTACTGTTCTATTTCATTGCTATTTAGGGTAAAAGCTCATTAAAATATAATGAAGCTCAGAGCATAGTTGAGCAGAAGCACTTGCCAATGAATAACATCTGCAGCAATGTGTATGTGTATTTATATTACAGTAAACTTAAACCCACTCTTTTTTTTAATTATTTTTATTGTCTGCTTCTAAATTTTTTGTTATAAGTGAAGCACTAGGCAAATGTATTAACCACACAGGCTACAGTATAGTCATTGTCACTGAGTGCAGTGCCAAATATAATTTCATTGTTTGACCAAGGTTCATGCCAGGGTAAACTACTCTGTGTTAGATGCCTGCAAAATGCTATTTGCTCTCTTTATTATATTTTAATTTTCAACTTATCTGTACTAAGATTGGGCTCTTTCTGTGTGTCTGGTTTTGATGCTTGCTGTCTGTGCATGTGATGTCCTAAGCTGAACTGCATTTGGAAAACAAGCAGAGACTATCTCACACTTACTGCACTCTCCCAATCTGTCTCTTACAATAAAACAAAACTGGAGACCTCTTGCAATAAAAATTATGTCAATAATGAGAGACAGTCCAATCCACAAGTATTTGGATAGGCACACTGCATCATTTCTGTTTGACTACTTTTATTTGTGGAATTGGGTTCACTGTAACACAATCATAAAAAAAGAGGAGGAAAGAGAGCTGTTCTTCTATTAAAAATAAAGAAAAAGGCTTGTAACAGAAGAGAGAGAATTACCACAATTTGTGGCAGAGACAATAGAGCACACAAACCCTTCTGAGCAAAGCATGTTGTCCTAGCCAGCCTATATAACACTTTGGAAAACAGTCTTGGAACATTAAATGTTTAGAAAAAGACAGTATAGAGACATTAAAAAAATGCTTAGGGAAATGGGCTGCAGTTGGAACTTTTGTGTTGATGAGGTCTTTTCAGGACCGTGCTCCTCCCTCCCTGACACCACCCAAGAGCTCAAGTTCAGACTTTTTGCCAAAAATCTGACATACACCTACCCATAGTTTAAAACTGTCAATTGTTCTCATGCATATAAATAAATAAAATTATTTTCCAAAATAATTTAGATCCTAGAGGCCGATAAAAGATCTTAAAAAGACTCTGACTGTAGTTTGTGCCTTAAATCTCCCATATTATCATTCCTATTATTGAATATATTGTCCTCTGGGAATTCTGTTGGAGCTTTCTCTGTTAGCAGTTTTTTCCTGCATTCTCTGCCAATTGTTTCTAGATTGAAACCATTTCACTAGACAATTACAAGCATATGCATTAAAAATATACATTTTCCTGAATTAACTAGTAAAATATATGAAGCATACAGGTAGGCTTTAGGAAAGTTTGTGTGTTCTCATGAAACATCCCTTGAAAAATATGTTGAAATGACAAGGCAGCAGCCTTCTCTTAATATACATATTTAGAAGCACTGTACCTTGCAGCTCTGACCTAAGCATTTTGGTATTTTTAACTCAAGCCCTGAGTTGTGCAATGCAGATCAGACTCTGCATTGCACAACTCTCATCTCATCACTCAGTCTTCTCCAAAATCATCCCTACAATTCTCAGTTTGAATCTCCTCTGGACTGTCTCTCACAGCCTCAGGTGACCCTATTTCCATCTCTTATTAATAACATGCCTCTCTCCACATGTGCCTAGAATATGATCCTGTTCAGAGTAAAAGAATGTAATTAGGAGGATTTTGATTTTTAGTCCAGATGAAAAAGGTTTGCAGGCAAAATTAAAACAAAAAAATAACAAAAGACAAGGAAAATTAACTCATAGCACTCAGAAGAGAGAGAAAAGCCTAATTTGCTATTTGTGGGCCTTTGAGAATAAGCAGATGAAGGCATCAAGCTATAATTTTGTTCCCTTCTACCCTAATCAAGTCAAATTATTCTAGAGCATCAGACCTGAGTTGGGAACTGGTGAATGGAGGGGAAAAGATATTCTCTATAAAGAGAGCTGTCCTTCCTTAGCAGAATTCACTGCCTTAAATTGACTCAGATAATGTATGTTTAATACTAATCTGAAAAAGTTAGATCTCTTAGTGAATGTTTATATTACATCTTTTAAAGTCTGCCAGACTGGTGAAGAGATTTTGTGGTGCTTCAAATAACAGAAAATCAAATGCAAGAGACAACAAAGATACCTGGAAATTTATATTGGAGCAATAAAGATTTGAACAAGAGCAAAATAAATAAATGAGTCTTCCATTTCTTCCTTCTCCTCTGTTTTAAAATGTCTAAAGATAGAAAACTATTTATGTTGCATAAAAATGATACTTATACATTTGTGTTTTTTTTTTCACTTGACACCCTGTACATTTTAAATGTACAATTTTGCCAGAACCAGTGAAAAAGCCTGGTTAGATTTTTTTTCTATGCACCTCATATTCATCAAAAGGGAAAATCCAAAAGTCACTGCATTGTCCAGAATTTTAAATAGCAAAAACTTACTTCTTATGGGCTAGTCCAGGACCAAAAAATGAGAAGACACCCAAATTATATTTACAACTAGAATTTGGAGGGGAAAAAATAGTTTTTGATTTTATGGCTCAAACTTTCCTAGTGGGATGTAACTTCATGTGTTGAAGGGAGCTACATGCTAAAACATTATATCAACAACTTTTCTCAGGTTTTGGTGTGCAATCACTGCAAACAGATTCTCCCATAAAGTGTAGCAACACCGGGATGCTCTTAGAATCTTTATCAAGATATGGACCCAACCCTTTGCAGAGCTGGGAATGCATCCACTTGATCCCACCAAAAAGACATAGGATGGATAAATTAAAAGGAAATCAGGAAATGAAGACAGCAGTGCTTCCTATACTATCCAGAGTAAAAAACTACTTCCCAAGAAACCCTAAGAGACATAAGAGTCGTATTTCATCTTTCTGGATCAAAGATACTGATGTATGTCTTTCATTTTATTAACATGCTGTTAGAGGATGTGAAAGAAAATAGAGTCTGTATTTCAAGACTAATTTCTTAGCCTAAGACTAATTTCTTGGGAAAAAAAGACGAATTTCGGTCTGTCATATGCAGGCAGACATGCTCTGATAAAATATATTCCCATATAATTGTGTCTTTGAATCACAGATTTGAATCACTGTCAGTCACCAATGTGAGATGCTCTTTCCAGATACAGAGGGTAAAGGAGAATATTCCTTCCTTAGACTGCTAAGGAGATGCACTGAAATTCCATTTCTATATGCATCAAAATTGGCCACCAGAAAAATGGATGGCAAGTATTCCAATTATATCAAAGATACAAATAAAATCCATGCATTTATTTTCCCCCTTTACATACACTCTTTAGATGAAGCAGTTGGAACTAATGCACACTCCAACTTAAACTGCAGAAAACAATTCTGCTAATTTAATTGCATATGTGATATAAAGAGTTAGTGAAAAGCCAGGAAATTCACAGCATCCTCTACCATTAAAAAAACCCCAAAACTGGTGAGACTTTATCTTTCCATAATAAATTTCAGCTAAGGCTTGATTGTAATTAGACAACCCGAGAGAATTCATTCCTGTTTCACATGTGGCTGAACTGATCAAAAATTTGAGAAGAGAATAAGCTTGAACAAAGGACTACACAATAATTATATGTGCAGTCAAATCTGGATCATCTCATCTGTACTAGTCAGTGCCTAGTGCCACATAGGTAAGCAGGCACCACTGTTCTCCTGAGTGCTACTCTTTCTGTTACTTCTTACTCACTCGTTGTGTACAGAAATTTTAAATTGCTCTGTATTTTCTATGTTTTTATTTTTACAGCGGCTATTCCATTTTATAACCATCTGTATTCCCCAGAATGACTGAATCATCTGTTTTTTTTCCCAGTGTTACTTTCATTAGTTCCACTCTGATTTAAAGTCTGCTGGCAAACTGTTTCAGCAGTTAGAAGAATCTTATTCTCAGTCCTAGTTACTGTCCAGTTTAGTTTTTCTGAAAGTTGAATGGAGTCTTTCACACTAGATAAAAGACAGTGGAGGCCTGAATTTCATCTGTGTTGGTGAAGGACTACTGTGTATTATAAGCCTTATTCTCCTCATTCTTTCTAAATCAAGGCTTTGATCTGAGTGGTCAGGTCAAAGAAGGTAAAGAAACACAGGCAAGAGAAACAGGACCTCTGTATAAAATTTTTTCCTCTTCAACATCAAAAACAGTGAGTCAGTTCCCCATCATTACAAAAAAGATTGTGTGAAAATGAATAATGTTGGTGTGATGCACAGCACAATCACATCACATCTGCTGAGAAAAACAGAAAAGGGAAAGTGGCAGCCAGCTGCCTCTGCCAGACAGATTCATTCCAAGGGCTGCACATCTGGATCCTGCAGCTGCCAAACGCATGCTGACTGATTGCTTCCAACCCTCAAGTAATCAGAGGTTAAGTAACAGAAGCAGCACCCTCCCAGTGCAATCAGAAAAGATATAGTAGCTATTACCCATCAGTAAAAAACTATTTTGTCTGTTTTCTCCACATTCATAAGATATCTACTAACACAAGAGTATCTAAACCTCTAGAATCATGAAGGATGTTTTTTCACTGGCCATTCTCTAAAATATCATACCTCTCCCTCATACAGCAATGTTACTTATGATCATGATTTCTGATGGCAATATTAAATTAGAAGCAGTGCAATGTATTAGAATCTTAGAATCATAGAACATGCTGAGTTGGAAGGAACCAACAAGGATCATTTGGTCCAAATCCTGGCCCTGTACCAGACAGCTCCAAAAATTTCAGGCATATCATGTGCTTGGGAGCATTGTCCAAATGCTTCTCGAACTCAGGCTGGTTCAGTCACTTCCCTGGCTTAAAATGTGCTCTGTACTGAACCAGTGTAAACACTATGAAAATAATACTAGGTATAGACAGAGAATTCAAGGAAATTTATTTGGCTATGCAGGTAGAAATTTATAAATATTTTCAGGCTTGTGTAATTTGATTAGTTCATTTTATTTAATTCGACTGCCTGATTTCCAATATCCAAAAAGAATATTAACCATTTTTGTCTTCATTACATGCACTTGAGATGGGGAAGCACTATCTTGACTTCAAGACAAAGATATATAAACTAAGTGAATTGCGTAAGAACAACCCCCATATGTGGTACAAGATGGGATTTTTATGATGCCTTCAGAACAGCAAGTTGGCTAAACTGGAATACCATATTTTAGTATTTCAGACAATTTTTGCTTGGTTGTTTGGCTGCTAAGTTTAGCCACATTCAGGTTGTTAATCCATACCTCCATGAAGTGGAGACATTGAAAATTTTTGCCCTGTGTGTCTAAAGGGGTTTTCTAATATTTCTGGTTTGAAATTTCCTATAAATCCTGGAGTGTACAATGCTAATATTTATTCCAGTTTAACTAGAGGAGGACTTAGAATAAATGACCATTTCACAAATTGCATAATCAGAAAACTGTGTAGAAATACAATGAAATACTACACAAAAGTGCATACTGTTTGCTGCTGGACTGCTTGTGCGTTGGATTGAGGAGTCTAGACATGAGATTGGCTATGGTAGCTAAAGTCATGCCGGAGCAAGTTGTATGAGCTACTTAATCATAGATGCTAGGACTGAGGTATTCTATAAGGGCAATGTACACTGAAGATTATGTGGGCCAATGCCTTTGCTTATGGCTGGGGGCAATTTTTTGACTGATCAAAGATCCTTAAGCAGTCAGGACTGTGAAACTAATAGCTAAAGGACCCTCACTTATTTCTAAACAATGAGTTCTTGTAAAGAAGCATCCAGGACCAAGTATCCTTAAAGAACAGACCAGTATTGTCCCAGGGGTATCACTTTTCAATTCTCTGTGTTTATACTGTAAGTCAGAACTATTTTATTAATCATACCAAAACTATTTCCTTTCTTTATGTCCTACCAGACATCTATTTTTTCCTGTGTAAAAGATGTGAGCCTTTTGAAAGTTAAAGGACCAGAAAATGTCAATATTGAGGATCTCCAGCAGATTTTTCAAAGCAATTAAAGATGCCCTCTGAGCAAACAGTCACAGTATGATATGAAGAGAGGCAGAAATTAACAGAGTCAAAGGCAGTAATGATCAAAATTGCATTAGTTGCTATAGTTGCTAAGTTGCTATAGCCTGACACCAAATACTCTCAGCTACCTTTCCCAAAAACATGAAGCAAAATACAGCTAGTTAGCCTCCCTGTTTACGGTCTGTTTCAAAGGTCGCCTGCTTGATGCATCTGAATAACAGCACTTCTTCCCTGCATCGATGTTTATGTTCTTTTCTTCTACTTCTTCCTTCTGGTATTTATTAGTGTCTGTGTCCCTTTTGCTTCAGAAAAAAAAAGAAAAATCAGAAAATTTGAGATTATTTTGAAGATATGATCACCAAAGTAGAAATTGCCACCTGGTTTTAGTTATAATCATGTTTATATAAAGGCCATGTCTGGTCTTCACTGATGGTGAAATATTGCCCATTGTACATGTCTCTTAAGCAGAAATTGACTCAGTGAATTTAACAAGAAGGTTTTATTCTGTCTTCTTTTTGGTTTGTTTCATTAATTACACAGTGGAATTTACCACTTTGTCCACAAAATAGATCTTAAATTTTGTTTATTGTCAGAAAAATAACTGTAGAAATGATGTGTGTGCAACAGAAATGCACCATGTTTGCATTGAGTTACATGTGTTTTTTGTTTTGAACATAAATAGACTTTTTTCCTCTTTATTTCACAGAAACTGATCCATCTAGGAGACAATGAGCTTGTTTCTTTCATGATTCATTCATTATCAACACAATTGTTAAGTGTTTACAGTTGCAGATCTTTATTTAATGTAGAAAAAGGAATGAAATTAGTCAGAAAAAAATCCAGCTTACTATTCCAACTTTTCTTTCATATCCAGAGACTATTTTTCAGTTGTGTCTTTTATGTTTGGCTAGAAATCACATACACATTAAACAGTAAGATCTTGTCTTATGGTTAGTGATAAAAATGTGGAAGAAGAAGATTTAGGAATAGGTCTAATTTATAAATGGAAGAAGGACCATTTCCACAATATTTCTTTTCAGACCAAACTCTGTATTTTAGTGAGGACTTTTTAGGATGTTCTTATTACTCTTTTAAGTCTCTTGGACTAAAAACAATTAGTTCCTGGTGTATTAATTTAATCCAGCTCTAGAGACTAACTTTATACTTGTTACCCATCAGTGTCTTCAGACAGGAACATGAAACCAAAAACATAACATGGAAAATCGATGGCTCAATTGTGACAACACAATTTGCACTCCAAAATTCACATCCTGTTTCTTTGGCAGGGGAGGGATTTCAGACTGGCTGAGAAGGACATCTGATCTGAAATAGATTTCCTTGCTCTTCAACACTCATAGAATGAGCTCTCATGAAAAGGTCTAATATTGCTTGATTCCTTATTAGTTCATCAACCTGATTTCATATTTATTTTTCTCCTGGTTGACTTTATTTCCATCATTACTCCCTTTAGCAAGGTGTGCTTCTTGGAACACAGGCATAGAAGATCAACCAGGACTATAACTCAAACTTATTATCAATGCTAGCTATAGCATTGAGATAGTCTTGCAGGTATAAAGCTTGCAAAAAATTTGGAGTATCAAACATATTTTAGACCTTCACCATCTATTGCTGTATTTGTTGGTTTACATTTTCTTGAAACTTACTTTTAAATTAGAAAAAATTTATTCCTGTTGGATTTGTATTATCCCAATCCTATTTCCAAACACAGTTTCAGGGTTTAGGAGGGTATCTGTTGATTGAAGATTGTGCAGTAAACTTCACAAAATATTAAAAAAGCCCAAACAAGAAAATAAAACTCAAGGTAAACGGAGAATTGTAGAGAAAAATCCTTTTCATGCAATGCTCCAAGTATGTATTATACTAAGATTTCTCTAAAAGAATAACATGAACTTTTTAATAATTATGAAGTGTCCAGGAAATGCATTTTTCCTTGTCTAAAGTGAGAGTTTTCTGGATATTTTCTGTGTCTTAAAAGCCTCCAGCAAACGTTGCAGGGAGATATTGATTTTTGGTTTGATTAGGTAAGACTGTACCTTTCAACAAAACTGGTTAGGTATGTATAAATACAGTTGCCTTGAGGCACGTAAACATCACACCTATTTCCTTTGCAATCTGAACATTAACTGAAAAAGAAATAAACCATTCTTCAAGTGGGAAGAGGGCTGGATGTTTTCTTGAAAGTAATATCTTCAGGGAACATTATGTATATGCCTCATTTTAAATACATGTGGATAAAACCACTCTTGAATCAAAGTAGTCATTAAATTTTGGGGGTTTCCTCATTTGATTGCAAATTAAATGTGATGGTAGAAGTATACTCCTTAATTGTAACTTTTTTAACTTGTAATTCATTAAGTGTTTTGACAAACCAGTTTCCATGGTATGGGCCCAGTTTAAGGTCAGAACCTCTGCAAGCATTTGGTCTTGAATCCAGTATCTAGTTCAATTGAATGCTAATAGGTGTAGTTCTGTTTGCCAATTGACTAGCTTGCATTTCCAAGCAGAAAAAGTGGAGAGAATAAAGGGAAAAAAAGCCTCACCAACTAAAGAAAAGCCTTTTCCAAGACAAGAGAGAGGAAACCCCACTTTAGAGTGAAAAGATTCATTAAAACAAATTTGTGACATCTGAACTTTTTTTCTGAATTTTAGGGAAGGAAGAGTTTTAGACTTACCTATATATAATGACAGACTGAAAAATACCTGATTTCTTTCCCAACAAGAGAAAGATATAAACCATATTTATTAAAATGCCAAACAGACTTTATATTCTCTTTTCTTGTTACATTCCAACCAAGTAACCAGGTGTATGAACATTACCTATAATGGGGGACTTCATCAAAACCAAAAGACAATACCTGCATTTGATTTTTCTTCATATATTTTCATGAATGGATGTGGTTTAATGATTCCTAAACAAGAATCTGCTGGAAGAAACTTAAAGACAACTCTCTGAATCACAGATTAGGTTTAGCAATCCCATTTATAAATTTGTTCATTCATCCCTCAGCATTACAGAAAATAGCAGCTCACTTTGCTTTTCTTTTAATTTAGACACTTCTAATTAGACACTAATTTAGTTGTTTGGGCAATAAAATAACAGCCTGATTAAAAATGTTATAATCATATTCAGAACAACTTATGATGAAATACATTATTTCTCTTCATGTTCAGAACAATACTTAGAAGTATTATATGTTTTATGTTTTATATATTATATGTTTTATGTTTTATATATGTTTTATATGTTTTCAGTCATAAATGTTGGCCTCAGTTTCTATGTGACAGGTTATAATACAGAATCAGCAACATGTTCTTAAAATATCTACTAATTACTAAATACCTATTAAATATCTACTAAACAACCAGTGAATCTACTTAGCAGATTTTTCAGCAACCTTAATGCTTTATACAGTAACTATCAGGTGAAAAAAAAGCACTGTTTGGAAACCATGGATTGTACACACCTATCCTTACCTAGGTATAATATTTTCTTGGGCATCTGAATGTATAAAAATTAGTAATATGAAAGGAAATAACAGAATAGTGAGCTTTAGAACAAATATGTCAAACTCCTATACACGTAAAAATTGTGAGAATGGTTTCATTACTTGAAGACCAAATGCCATATTTGTGTTTGTTTAAATAATGTTTTGTATGTCTCTAATTTTGTTACTTTACATTAGGACTTTTTTAAAGTCATGGCTTCTCTTTTTATTTATGAAGCCTGAAATGAAGTTTAGTAATAGTCAAAATATGTCTATTAATTTTTGTCCTGTGGTATTAATAATATGTAAAAATCAGCAAATGGAAGATACTGTTCTAGTACTATTAGTTTTTACGATTTCACTACATATTAATGGTTTTAAGGCTGATAATACTAAAAATAATTTTCTTAACTTGCATTTTTAAAATTAATGATATAATAATGCATTACAATGACCTACTATATCTATATATCTCTGAAATATATTTCTAATAGGCAATTCCATGGGAAAGGAAGAGAGAAGAGAGGTTGAGTTCAGATTTTATTCTTTTTATTTTAATGTCAAGGGCTATTTATTTTAGGAGAGGCAATTGTGGTTTGAAGCCTGCTTGTATATTATCTGTTTTCCCACAGAAATAGTTTGAAAGTAATGACTCTTGATCATTTAGATTAAGAGACAGTAGTTCTTAGATGAATTCTGAAAATTGTAACATTTTAAGGGTTTGGCAAATAAAAGCTGGTAGAGGAATTCTGCTCAGCTATTAAGAAAGTCTTTTAAAATTCTGTGAAATTTCCATCCAGATTTGTCAGATGCTTAATATAGATTTACATTTTACCAATATTGCTAACATTAATTATTTATTTCTTCTGGTATGTGCTTCAGACTAATTAATATACACCTGAATAGGAAGAAAAAAGAGCTGTGGTGTTGAATCTGGCTTGATGCCATGTTGACAATCACTTCTGTAACAGCAGCAAAAGATTGTCTGCTTTAGTTCCCAAGAGAAGGAAAAAAAGAATAACGAAGAAGTTCTGAAAACTGTATTTCACAAATTTTACAAGTAACACTCTCTGTCTCTTGTTGATTTCATCAATATCCAATTTGCATTCATATCCTTCTAAAGTAATCAGGCTGTTTCACCCAGCAATATTCCTGAAATTCAAATTATAGTGTCAGCTTATCGTGGTCATTTTATAGCACATGTAAATATTATGCAAGTTTGTCATCTCTACTAGTATGGAACCTTTGAGTGGTATTCTCCTCTCCCATCTCCTCGCCCATGGGTTGGAAGGGACCCATCAGGTGGAAGCTTACTGTCAATACCATGTACGTCATAAGAGATTCCTCTGGTTGCAGCATTGCCACTACACTACCTACATTACTAAGGCTGGTTTACCTCTGGGTTCAAAATTCTGTAGGGTGTAATAGCAAATTTCATATATGCTCATGCTGAATGCTCTTCTGATGGTGTCTTGTTTGCTAATATGTCATTCCACAGATACTGTTATTAGTTGGACACATTGTGGGCAGGTGTCACACATAATCATCAGCTTGTTTCAAGTTGACTGTGGACCTGTCTACTGGGCTCCTACATAAAGTATTTCTTTTTATTTTGCACTCTAAGTACTTGAAATGCACTAAACACACAAAATTTAGTTAGCATGCATGCACAAGTTTCCTTTTTTTTTTTTTTTAATTAAGAACTCAGACCTACTTCAAACGTAGCACAAATATGCAAGTCAACTTTATGATTAATAGCTTCAGACTCAAATGTGCTTTTATTTTTGGTCTTCATGGAGAATCTACTATTTCTACTGAGATTTTTTTCAACAACTTTAACTGTATTCAAAGTTAATGAGCTTTTTCAATTAAAGCTTCAGATATTTAGCCTTTGGATAACATTTAGATGAACCAGGGTGTATCTAATTATGTTGGGTGAATTCTTAAGAGGCTCTGCATATACTTTGTTCATAACAAGCACATTTTATGTTGTGGGCACGTAGTGGACTTCAATCTAGACTGAATGCAAATCACCCTTGTGAAAACAGTGTTACCAATAGGTGTGAGAGTTCAAGGAATGACTGCACTAGCAAATGCCCTTGAGAACATACAACATCAACCATTCTGAGTGGCAGAGAAACCAGGACTGCCATTAGGGTAAAAACTAAACAAAGCAAAGAAGGCTGGGTAAAGGTTTAAGAACATTATCTAAACTGGGCAAATCGTGTCAGAACAGCATACTGAAAGCTTACAGCTTGCTTATAGAAAGTAGCAGTGAAAACAGCAAAGGAACTAAACCCCCCAACATTTTATCATAATAAAAAAGAGGAAAGAGGGGAAGCTATGTGGCTTTCAAATTGTGTACTTTGGTCCAGATGTAAAATGGAGGAAACACAGCTTTACACACTGAATTCCCTGGGAAATGATATCTTGTTTTGGGAGTCCTTTGTTTCTAATCACTCTACCAAACTCCTGGGTGCAGAAGTCATCACACAAGATAGTCTGACTAGACTAGAAGAGTAGCACATGAGATTAAGTTATTGACTTTTATTCAGGGCAAACATTTAAATCTGTGTCATGTGTAACAGTTTCAACCCTGAGAAGATCACTCATAGTTTCCCATTCTTGAGTCACCACCTGCAAAACAAGAAGGTCTTACATCTATAAAACACCAAATGTGATGATATTTGCTGGAGCAAAGGGCTTGCTACAAGGAAAGAGTAAGGTAAATACCTATCTAAGAAAATATTAAATAGTATTAAACTACAAAATTCATCTCCAAACTGAGATTTTTTAAGATTTTATACCTAGGCATCTAGGTTGACCAATAGTCTGTGTACTCAGTTCAGGATTCTGTTACATTCTATTGAATGACTGTCCAATTGTATGGTGTAGAAATGCCTTCAAATAACAACATTCCAAAAACCCAGGTCCCATTTATAAGTCTGTGTTTTAAACTCAAAAATACAAATTTCTATGTAACTTTATCTAATGTTCCACATGCATGGTTTTCTCAGCTCTGCTCTGCATCTGTTTGCAGGTTGCTTAGAGGTTGGTTAGATAGACTTAGCACAATCAGGGTAGTCTCTGACTTGTCTGGGCAAACTTTTTGATGGGACAACATGTCAGTATAGAAAGGGAAATGAATTGCAGTTGTTTATCCTCCACTAAGAAAAGCTGATAAAAATGTATCTTCTTCTGTCTTTATCACACTTTCTGAAGTTGACCACTGGCTGCAAAACTGGTAGATTCAAGAGCTAAGAAGCAGAACAATGGGATTGTGAAGCATTTTTTTTTTTTCCAAGCACTCTTGATAAAGAGAATTTAAATACAGGGAAAGAATTTCAATGGCCATAATTGTCATAATTAAGATCTGACAAAAAGAACTACCACTAAAGTGCCTGGTCTCATTTCTCTTCCACCAAATCCTGCTCTAGAAAAGCACTAAAGAAACTGTACTAGGATACAGTTCTGAAGTCAGCACTTGTAATACAGCTTTCTGAAACTACTGCAGTGAATGATTAAAGAAGAAATTGCTGTCTTTGTGACTGAAGCCTCTGTCTAAATCAGAAAATACCTGACATCTGTTTCTTCAAGATTATTCTAACAATATATCTGACCCAAAAAGAAAACAGCACTTTTCTCATCAACAAATGTTGCATTAAAGGAGAAATGTAGGAAAATTCCATCTGAACTTGCCAAAATTGTGAGAGTAAAGGTATTTGCCTTAGGAAGAAAAATATCCACCATGTTCTCAGCACTGAAGCATAAAATGGCAGTTTTCCTTCCATCTGAATTTCCTGTGGTTTCTGTTTTGTTTTACTAAAAACAAAGCAGAAAAAATCTTGGAGGCTAGAAAAACGTATTTTCATAGTATTTCTTTTTTTGAAGATACTTTGTACATGGCATAATTCAGATCCAGAATGTCACACTTCTCTGCTTTTTATCTGTGAAATAACAGAGCCTGTATCAGTACAGCTAACTTTTCATTGCTAGGTAACAAAACCATTTTTGCTTGGCAGACATGGTCACAACACAGTCATCTTCAGGGACTGCCCCAATGCACAGGGGATGCATCTGTCATGCAAAGCCCCATCCTGGATGGTTAATCCAGAGGCAGCACTTGAGTGCACACTCGGTGCTAGACCCAGGCTTGGGTGTTGGGAGGGAATGCCCTTACACTAACTACATTTGAGAAGCCACAGTCTTAATTTGTATCTACAGTCATCATCACCGATTTGGCTTTTTGAAATGCTTTGTGTGACTTGATTGCTCTTAGTAGCTACTTGGCTTTAACTGCACTGGAAGCAGAAATATATTAGAACAGCAAGCCCAGTTGGAGCTACAAAAAATTGAAAAAGATGCTTTCAGAACTTACCAAGATACCTTTGTTGCTGGTTTTTGGGCTCCTTTCCCAATGACTTCAGCTTGAAAACATTAAAATGAGTTCCTTATACATGCTTTGCAGGTGAGTGGTTTTTGTGAGCTTTAATTTGCTGCTTGATTTGCCCCGGGATTTTCAGGTGTTGCATGAGGGAGTAAAGAACAGAAAGTACCTCAGTTCTTGGTTGTCAGCCATTGGATGATGGCCACAGCATTATTAAACCATCCAAGCATGCTGGGTCTCAACCACAAAATTTAATTTTCCCTACTGCAGGGACTAATCAACTACCAGAGGCAAAAAGTCCTGAGGATAGTGGTTTTTATCTTTTTTTTTTTTTTCAAAGACTGAAGCACAGTTAATTTTACAGTTTCATCTATCCTCAGGCTTACAAACAATGACAGAAATGGAGCTTGATGAGGAGAAGATAAAAATTAGAAATTATGCTTATACTACAACATAAATTAAAGAAAGATGAAAGGTTTAAATAATTAACAGCACCTCTATAAGTTAGATAGAAAGACCCCACATTCCCTTATGTAAAGGGAAAAAAAAGGACTGAAATGGGAATAAAGCATGCTGAGCACTATCTGCAGCTACCTCTTGCTTTATGTGAAACTGAGAAGGAAAGTTGGTTCTTAATGTGATTGTTGATTTCCACAAAACCACCTCTTCTGACAAACTAAGTTCACATTTTTAAGTCTTCAGAAGGCATTTACAATAAACACACATTTGTATCTGAAATTTAGTATTCCAAGGAGCTATTTGTCATGGATTCACTGCATAATAATCCTTTAGCTTCTTAACCAGTTGCTAAAATACTGGGGTTTTTTAGGAAGTCTATGTGTTTGTTCTCCACCCTAGAAATGTGACTAGGCAATTGAACCATTTACATTACATTTACTGAGAAGTATAGGGTTTCATGCTAAGGGAAATCTGTGAGGGAAGTAAAGACAGCAAGGAAAGGAAAGAAAAGCTGTAGCTCAGCACAACCTTAATATTAATCTATATTGGTTTTAATCATATAAACTCTTTCTTGGAGTTCTTCCAGGAAAGGGGAGCAGGGGAGAAACCCTGCAATGAAGTAATGATACCTTAAAATCTACCAATACTGAAGATAAAGGCTGTACTATGTACATGTTAAATTTATCAGGAAAAGATGGTTGCAAGGAGTAGTTTACATGACTAAGAGAGAATTCTCTTAAAATGATGGCTGTTCAGGCTTTATAAGGAAACATTAGCTTAAAAGATATTTGGAAATAGAAGAAAGTTCCAACCAAAGAAAACAATTATAAATATTCTTAATTGCCTGGAAATAATTTGTCATACAAAATTGGACTGAGATACATTTGTACAAAAGCTTCAGATGCGTTGATGTTGTAATGCCTTTCAGGAGTCCAACATATTTTTGCACAGAATGTTCCAATAACACATTACAGAAAAGGATATGACTTTCATTTTTATCTTCTCTGTCCCTTCCTCACTCCATTCGCCTCCACATTTTTCACTACACTTCACTTTTCTCTTTTCTTTTTTTTTTTTTCCCCTTCATTTTGCAGGGCAGGGGAGGGTGCATAAAATAACTGGAAGACACAGTAACTGCTACTCAGTGTATTTTATTATTTCATGAATTCATTCCAAGATGGGCTGCAATTACGTTTAAAACTTGAGAATAATGGGCTATTGACATGTATATAGTTTTAGAAATATAAGGCCTCATTTTCTCAGCTGGAATTTCCCCACAATGTGCATTTGCATTACATTAGAGATGCTCTTTCTAAAAAGAGCAGAGTGTATTCAGACATTTTGACGTTATCTGGATCAGAGGCAACATTTAAAAGCAATAGCCCTACATCTACTCTGAATCTCTTAGAAGCACACGCAATACATTAGTGAAAATGAGGGAAAAAACTGAGAGGTTCTCCATATTAAGCTATAGCTTATGACATACCTGCCTGCACCAGACATTAATCTGCAGGAGATAGATTGTCATGATCATGGTCTCCTGCTCTACTCCAATTGCATATACATTACCTAAATTGAAACCTGTACTTCTTCACACCATGTGCAGTTTGTTGTGGCCTAGAAATGGTAGGATGCATAAACTAGTGGTTTTCATGATGCATATAATCATCTCCATTTTCCATATATTTACCTACACATATAGCAGCTGTAAGTTTTTTTCTTCTGGCTTAACAATGAGAACTTTATTTTCCCTTAGTTTAGCTGAGGTCTAGCTAGTTTGTCAGGCTCCAAATTGCAAGGTAGTCATTAAGCATGTAAGGAACTCAGTACCTTTCTTGTTCCCAGAAGTACCTAAGACATAATGAGAAAGGAATGCAGAAGTTTTTCACCTGTTATAATTGTTTTATAAAGCCCTTACAATGTGTTCTTTTTCATCTTCCAAGAATGGGTCATTTGTGATGGTAATGCTTACGCAAGTGTGTTTTATGAATAGAAAGATCTGTGTAATTGGTGTGGTATTACAAGTGAAAACCCATGGAGGTTGCACAAGATGTATTTAACTTCCTAATACACCACTTGCAATATTTCCAGATATCAGAGGTTTAATTTGTCCTTCATTGACATATTTCATTCTAAATGAAAAGGGCTCTAAATTACCACCACCCAATAGTAATTACTGAGATATTAAAGCCAGAGTAAAATATGGGGTTTTCTTCCCTTCTCTTTTCGTGCCTTTCTTCTAATATTTCTCCCCATCCCACTTCTACCGCCATTACGAATTTTCCCTTTTAAAATTCCCCTATTTTAATGCTACTCCCCTCCTTCCTTCTTTAAAATTGGAGATCACATTTTTTGTTCTCTTGGCTCTTGAATTTTCTAATCCTGGCCAATCCCTAGCATACAATATCTTTCCTGTTACTTTTTCTATTACATTCAGGGTTTTGGGGGATTTTGTTTTGTTTTGTTTGTTTGTTTGTTTTTTGGTGTTTTTCCCCAGTGTTCCTCCTCTCTTCCTGTTTTCCTGTTTGTTCTACGGTAACCCTTTCTAACCAGAAAACTACAATTATCAGTCCCTTTACCTCTCTCTCCCCACCTCTCTTTTAATTGAACCCTGGAATTTCTTTGATAAACCAGTCCTTGATCACCTGTCCCCACCTCTCCTCCACCAGCTGGCAGAAGGATATTTATCTTGCATTCCAGTGCTTGAATTTCTAGAGCTGTTGAGCCAATAACTATCCCAGAAAAAGCTTCTTAGCAGAGCCACAGAAATGTGTCCAATATGGCAGTTCCTTGACTTAAGAAAAAAAGAAAATCCTAAAAGCAGCAGACTTGCAAGGAAGGTCTTATGATCCTGTAAGGAGGACATTCCAGAAGACTGAAGCTTGCCATTCTTCCAATTAGATTAGGAGGATAGGAACTGAAGAAAGGAGAATTTGGGATGTCCTTTTCCCTGTCTCAGTGTCAGGAATTATCATTTTTCTTTGAACCTCTGCTGCAAAGTTCAGCTACCTCTCCCTTGTGTTTGGAACAAACCTTGGCAAAGGTGTGTTTTCCTCTGGGGGAAGGATCTGTTGCCTCCTAGTGCAGCAGAGAGGGAAGACTTGTTTACACACAACAGTGGGTTCCCTGCTCCACCGACACATGAGAGACTGTATCACAGTTTTCTTTCCACAACCTTCACAGGTCTCTCCCTCCTAAGTGGAGAAGGTGTGGGAAAGTGGGAACAGATGGAGCAGTATTATTTTTTCCCACAGTAAGTAGGCAGTTTCTGTTCTTTCCCCCAAATTTAGCTAGCTGGCAACTACAGCCCTTATGAACAAGCATTCCTACTAACACATTTGATTTCTATGCTGTGTCCCATTAGAGAAGAAAAAGCAGTTTCACTTTGCTCCACCATAAAATACCAACACTTCAGCTGCCAGGTTACGCTAGAAAGCACAAACTGTCTCTGTTTTCATCTCTTTTTCTTGCAGGTGAAGTCAATATCCAGTGCCCCACCCAGGCTTGGGAGAAAATACAATTTCTATGTGATTCTATTAGCAGGGCGACTCACCCCAATGCCTTTGTGAGGAAAATTAACCCCTTTAAAGAAGTTTTTGACATTTTAAACATAATTTTATGGATTCAACACATGACAAATAGTGTTTTAAATTGTGCAAATTAGCAATCGTGGCCTAAAATATCACAGTGAGAAACAAAGAGACCTGAATAAGGAAAAATGCAAGGAATTACGTGTTAGTGTCTAAAAGGCAGCAGGGAATGAAGCAGGAAATGACAGTGGTGATTAAACAGAGACTAGGTATAAAAATTAAATTGCTTTTATCTTAGTAAAATTCTTTTTTTTCAGATTGAGAAGGAAAAGAAAATATTTTTTATCATTGTTTTTAGGACTTTCTAAACCCAAAATGAAGTAGAGAGATCTGTTCACAAAATGTATACAACACAATTTTAGGGAAATTTCTTTGAAGTGATATAATATGTTGTGTAAAGAGAAATTCTCTGATATTCCTGAGATGAAGAGATATCCCAAACATACAACAAGGTTTTAAATTGCTGATAAGAAGCAATAGCAGATGATTTTGGCAGTTGTATAGCAGGTAAATAAATATTTCAATATTTTTGTAGTGTAAGCCATTTTACCTAATCAACAAGATTAATTTGGGAAATTAATATGATCTGACAAAACAGAACTTGATTTCTTTGTCACATGTACTGTCTGATGTGGTAGCTAAGGAGTCCTGATCAAGATTAAGCAAGACGTCACCAAAAATCTATGAGGACAATACTGTGGCCCTTCTGCTGTCTACTTTGTGTCTGATGCAGTGCTCTAGGAAATATGGGCACCATTCCTTCGTGTAATTTTGCTCCAGGAGCAGGTCTTGTTCCATTTAGCATATGACCATCTCTTCTTTTTTGTATAAAAATTATTTCTTATGATCAGGGGTTTTCCAGGTCCCTTCTGCCCTCAGATGTTGCAGAAGTTTTATGGGCAATTTGGAGCTCACTTATGCAGACTTTGCTTGATTTTCCTTTCTTCTTTAGCCCCTTCGCTGCTTTATTTCATAGTGACTATTTTCTCTTCAATTATCAGTTATTGCTTCTTTCAAACTAGAAGCTATTTGCTATATGTGGAAATCAAAAATTATGTCCTGATCATTCTTTAAGCATATTTATAATGTAAAACTCCTGGTAGTATGATTTAGGGCACAGTAAATCAAAACCAAAAGTGCTACAATAGATAGCATTTAGGCAGAGATAGTCTCGCTATGATTAAGTACTACCAAGACAAACACTTTAGTTTGATTACTCTAGAGTTTGAAAATAGATATTTTCACTTGGCAAATGTACATGTTGCTGATGCAGGAATAAATTTTCTAATTTTTGACAAACCCATCTTTTATAGGCAGACAAAATTCAAAAAATACTTTTCTACAAGAATGTGCTTGTCTCAGTGAAATTGTGAGCGCATGATGGTGTTTGTTCTTTGAAATAAAGAGGAAATACCCCCAATGAAAAACAAGAGTTAGATGAGCTGATCATTTACCTGATCAAGAGATATGTGGGAATTCAAATCATGTCGACCTCATAAACACCTCAGCTCTCTGCATCACATGTAGTGGACAATTTCCAAGCCAGTTCTAATGGAATATAAAACCAGAAAATGTTGAGGGAATCAGCAGATAAAGTTAGTTGCTGGGAAATAGGCAAGCAAGTTGGTTTATTATTTTCTGTGATAATATCTCAAAGATACTGCTGACTACATTATTAAAATTGTGTAATTTGAGAAATCTAAAAATATACATAAGTTAAAATTGAAAAATTAACAATTACCAATACTCCAATATTTGTTCATGTTGAAATAACTGACAAACTTCCAATATGCATGAACGTTTTTCTGACATTTTGCCAAGCATCTCTTTATAAATATTAATATGAAAATCAGATTCTGTTTGGTATAAACTGTAACCACAAATTGGAAGTGCTGATAATTTCTGAAGACCATCTTCTAACAGCTTTATCTAGGTGGGATATTTCATTAGCATTAGAGACATCACCAAACCTTGTAAGCTTGTAATCATTGTGAAACAAATTGCATACCATGAACCAAACCCTGGTTAAATCACTCTTTACATTACAACAGTCAGCACCATTCTAAGGGTTTGCATTGTAGTAAAATATTTGCACATGGTTCAGCTGAGAAGAAGGACAGGCCTTCCTACAAACTATAATCCTGCAAGTCCTTTGTGTCCAGAGTCAAAGGTCTATTACATTCTTCCATGAGGACTTCATGTTTCCCATCCAAGACAACTTTAAAAAGAGATGCCTAGAAAGGATCAAGCAAGGCTTTGAAGCATAGAAGCATAGAAGGTACATATCTATATCTGTGTTTACATGTCTAAATCCATTCACATGTGTATGTGCACAAACACACAACACAGAGAGAGAGAGGAGTACAGCTTGTACTTTGGACAATATCCTATGGCTTCTCATATGAGAGGCATATGATTCCACAGCGTATGATTCCAGCATATGATTCCACAGAGTATGATTCCAGCATATGATTCCACAGCAGTAGCCACTCCTGGAACTGCAGAGTAACAGGTTACAGTCTACTGTAGGTATGAGCCACACTCTTAAGTCATCCTTTTAAGAATTCCCATGTAAGCAGTTGTGAAATCATCTCTGATCATCTTTTCTCTGCTCTTTCAACGATTGCAATGAAAAGCAGTATTATTTATATGCTATTATACCACATTATTTATATGCTATTTCTCATACACAACAGCAAAAATCTTTGAGCTTTAGGGAGCAGAAAACTTAGGAGATTAGTAAAAGAACTTATAAAGAAAAAGTAGACTTAATTGCTGAAATTATTCCCCAGTGGCAGCTTACAAGTAGGAGCTGCTAAGACCTTAAAAAGCTAAATGGGAAACTACTTTTTCTGATGTTATTGAATATATAAATTCTGATGTTATTGAATATATAAATAAGAGTAAAAAAAATCCATCAGTGCAAGAGTGTGTGACAAATTAGTTTTCAGACAAGTTCACCTAAAATTCCTGTCTCAAGAAAGACTATGCATTACTTTCTCTGCATTACTTTAAACCCCTTTCTCTGCATTATTGTCTCACTAGTGCGAGGGGATTTGATTTCCAGTCATCTATTCCAACACCAACTTAATCACTGAAAAAACAGCAAAAAGGCACAAACAGGAATCCTGAATACCTATAAAGTGCATATCAATGCACTTTTATAAAGAAATCAGATTTGGGTCTAAATAAACACAGACAGCATCTCAGTCACACTACATGGAGTCATATGATGAGTATTTATACTTACAAGTATTGGTCTGATTGACTAAATGAGACCAAATATGAAGCATAAAGAGCTATAATTTCAAAATAGGTATGTCATGTCCTTCTTTAACAGTAAAATGATTAGAACAATATGACTGTCTACGTAAGTTCATTCACAAAATGACTAAAGGTCACAAAATACCAAGGTCATCCACAAAATGGTGGAATACAAGGTAGATATTCCAGTCTGCTCCATATTCCAGCACTGATTTCCTACAGAGTTCTTCCTCAGCTGATAACATTTTAAAATTAGATCTCTAAGAGAAAATAATATCTGCCAGACTCTGTAAGACTGCACACTAGGTCTTCTTCAAGCTGTATTACAGAAGAGGAATAAAACCATATAGGAACATGAAAGTACGTGTGTAGTTTTTTAAAAAAGAAGATGTCTTAGTTTGAAACTTAACATCTGAAGGACTAACATCAGAAGATGTCTTCAGCCAATATGATGATTTGAGCCCAGACAGTTTCAGCTGAGCAGAAAGCTAATGATCTGGAATAAGAAGTGGAACCAGGCTAGGGCTTGCAGTATGCTGGTAAGCCACAGCAGACAGAATACTAGAGGTGCCAAGAAACAGGTGCGCTTAGGATATGAGTTTGTTCAATATAGAATCATCATTAAGTTTGAGACCAGATGGGAAAATAAGAATTTTAGGTGTGATGCTAAGACATAGTACTAGAATTGCCCTGTGGAGAAGTTAACCTCTGGAGCTCACTCACGGAGTAGTGCAAGACCAGGAATTAAAACTGCTATGGCCCACCTAACTTACTGATCTGTCAGGAGCTATGTTAGGATTCGCCTGGTTCCTGAAGGATTTCCATGGCTGGATTTTACAGCCTTATTAAAAGACGTATTACTATACCTTCAGTGTTCAATTTTTCCCCCCCTTTTTTCCCCCTTTTCTTTTTACTGCAGCGTCTGCATTCAGAAAATGTGAAACAACAGCAGATGAGTCTCTGTACATCTAAGGAATTTACTCACTGGTCCTAAAATGATACATAGGCCATGCCTACCTAAACCCTGTAAAGATTCAGTACCATTTCTAACTTATTCCTTTTATAATGGAAGGAAGTTGATGTGAAAAATTAGATATATTAGATATGCCTGACCACCAAACAGCCAAATTAGAAAATTCATAACTATTGGTTTTATTACTGGTTTTTGTCCTTCTCTATCTTTGCATTAGCTATCCTGCTTGCCCAACAGTAGACATACAGGGTGTATCCTGGAGAACAGCCAGGACATCTAAAAGTAAACACAGAAGTAGTGGGTCATTTTGAGCCTTTCTCCATGAGTTCCTGGTAGTTCTATGTCTCATTCTTTACCATCTATGATATATCTCAGAGAACTTGCCCTCTCTCTGTCACCTGGAAGACACATTTTTGCATAGCTTCATTTCTACATCCACCCTGCATTTCATTATTTTGAAAAAAAGCAAAATACTTGTCACCACATATTATGAAGCTCAGTTTGCATCCAGTTCTCATTTCCCCAAGGGAGAACTCAGTTTTCATAGGTAAATAAGCCTAGACTTTCAATTAGAGCATGATTTGTTGAGGGCATGGAAAACCAAGGTGGGGCCAGGGGAAAAAATGCCATAAGATGTTTTTATGTTTTGAACAAACATACACACAACTGGCATATGCTTCTAAGGAGAATTTTTCTCAAAAGAAAAGCACTGTGATTGTTATTAAAGACAGGGGGATTTGCAGCCCTAACCACATGATCAAAGTCTTATGGAGTACAACATGAAGAAGAAGTATGGATCAACTAGAGACAGAGAAAATCCTTACAAACACGCAATCAGAAAATGTGATTGAAACACAGCAAATACAAAACAGGCAGAAAGTGACAGAACTTTCTGTTCTGTCCTCAGATCCCACTGAGGACTATGTAGCTCTGCTCCCTCTACAGAGCTACAGGGGATGGGAGGGAGAGGGATAATGTACTAATGAGTTTGATTAGGGTGATGCCAAGTCAAAGACAGGTATTTTTATTTCTGAAATAGTTGTAATTTGGGTAACAAGAGCTATGGTGTAGCTTCATGAAGACTAGCTAAATGCAAAATCTAGGTCATCCTGAAATTAAGAGAAGTTGTCTTTATTGTTTTCCCCCAGACTAAATTTCTCTCTGGTGTAATAAAAAATTTCTGTCTCAGTCTAGCATCTATGATTTCTTTTTTATTCCAGTTGTGGTTTTGGAACAATTATTACTTTTTGGTTTTTTTCTGGCAATTGCTTGCTTTTTGCCAACAATGTTGTATTTATATTGCTATTAAAGAGCTCTATATCTTTGCTGCCTCTATTATGAAGACTTTTTTTTACACCAAGGTTTTTGCCTGGACGCATCTCTAGACTCTCTCATCTAGGCTCCTTGATCACTGTTTCCCTAGTGGACTAGGTTTTCTGGATAGAGAAGAGCTTCTTGTCAGGCCCTCTGTCTATCTTTTCTCTAGTGAGAAGGTGAGTGGGAGGCTAAGTCTTCACCCATCCCAGCTCTCACAGATGGAGCTGTCTACAGGCTATATAACACAACTACATAATTTACCTTTTAGCAATAATTTTAATTTGGATGAAGTTCATATTTTTCATGAGTTACGAGCTAACTTCAAAAGCAATAGCTAGCTTCGCAGTCCCCTAAAGACATAAGGACTGTTACACAATTACAGAAGCTATCACAGAGGACACAATCTATTTTACAATTGGCATCTCCTAAGGTGGTTTTTTTTAACATAATTTTTCTTCAGTAAGGATAAATCTTGACAGTGAGTAATTCACAGTAATTATTTCCTTAGGAATAAATAGTTTCTCCTTTTCTATTGGCAGAGTAGCCTATGAAAGGGGTTAACAATAATCAGCAAAGAATTGTTCCATTGGGTAATTATTGTAAACTTTTTCCATTTCTTTCCCTGCTGTAGTTACTGGGTTTTTTTGAGAGAGCAGTTTGGCAATCCTGAAACTCTAGCCTTTATTTCTAGTTATAAATCAGAGAACCATCCCCTTATGTTGACAGTTGCTATATAAAATGTTTCTTGCAAGTTTTAAGTGGTCCAGTGTATGAAATTTAAGAAATTTCAGGACTCATAATTTAAGGTTTTTATACACAAGTTAATGATTTGCTTTTAGCATAATGCTGAAGTGCAAGTTTGAAGGTAACAGAGCCATAGTGAAAATTACTTTCATTTTTCCTTCTTCAGCCTGAGACAATAATGCAGAGAAAGTTACATATAGTGTGGCAAAGCCCTTTCAAATATCTAATTGAAAAATCAGAAGTAATTCAGACTATTTGTGCATGGATTTGCAAGGGGACTATCAGTGCTCTGATGAAGATTTATTAAAGAAGACACAGAATTTTCCTGTTGCAGAGGCCAGAAATTGCTCAGTACTTAAGACCTCAAAATGATGCTAACAAAGGATTAGGGGTCAACACAGGCTTTCAGTGAGTTGCGTTCACACTGATAACACTTTCCCAAATGAGAACTGAGAGCACTAGAAGAACAGCATACATCCTTTCGGGTATACTATATCCCTAAAATATTAGTGTGATTAAAGACATTAAAGAGAATGATGACTAGGATAATCCACCTGTGGAAATAAACAAGAGTTTGCTTCCAAAAGTGATGGAGGAGTTTGCTCAGTATGTGAATCCTCACAGGCACCAAACATTTTATTACTAATATCGCACTTTTCATTGCACCTGAATTTCTAACTATCTATTAACAGTTGGATACTCATTATGTAAATCTGAATGGTGGCTCTGTTCTCTGTATTTCACATTTTTTCTAATTGGCTGAAATTTGGCAACGCAATCCTGAAACAATTTACCAACATTTCAATTACTTCTGAGAATTTTTTTTTAATGTAAGAAAAAAGTGATTTCACATCCACTACGCATGCTGTAGTAATATCCAATAAAAAAAAAAAAAATCATTGCTTGAGGACAGTGTGGAAACATAAAAACCTTGTTGGAATAATTCATTCACACAAATAAATAAAAAAGTATGTTTGTATCCTTCCCTTAAAGTTTTCTGACATACAAGTTAGTATAACCACCACCCTGAGCCCAGAGTTATGAGCTCTGTTCAGGGCCATCCCCCCTCCTGCTGATAGTCTTGGGACTAACCCTTATGGGACCTTAGCTGTAGCTGGGGGATAGGCCTCACAGCTTTGCCAAGGCCTGCCCCCACACAGCCAGTATGTCTTCATCCACCATTGTGTCTCATGGAGTTCATTTTTCAGGAACTTTGTCCAAAAAGGGTCCATCACACAGCAGCAGGTCACAGCACCACGGATTGATCATAACTCATTGCACCCCTGACCCTCAGTTCCGCAAATGCTTTAATGAGGATCTGACAAAGGTAACAAACTTTAATCAGTCAGGCAAGCCTAATTTTCGATGCTGTGTAATGCCTTACCTGCCTGACAGACACTAGCCCATCCTCAGCAGTATTTGTCAGCCCATCCAGTGGGGCCATCTGGGTTTCCTCTCAGGCAGAGAGCAAATCCCTTCCCCAGGCTGACTATTGCTCTGGAACAGCACTTTGGAAGCAGCAATCTCCCAGCCATTGCTGAGACTCCCTTGCCAGAGTGGCCAGTTAGTCACCAAGGGCAGTGTCGGGTTCATGGAGATGGTTATGGGAACTGGCTAGGAGGGAGTAAGTCCTTTAAGCCCACTACATGCTATCACTGAGAGTCTCAATATCCAGATTGCCAGGGTAGAGCCCCATGGAGCTTGTGATAACTCCTGAACCTGTCACTTTGGAGAGGTATGTGTTGGTATGCAAAAGAGAGCCAGAGCCCTTGGGGATGCCCAGCCACAATTTCTTCTACTTACCACCCACAGAGGAAAAGCCCATGGAAGTGGGCACCACCCAGCCTCAGCCCACACCCCAAGAGTAGGGTTATGGATGGGGGGAGGATCATGCTTCTGCTGTGTTCAGAAATACCACTAGAACAACATTCATGCCCACACCACCACAAAAGCAGTATTGTTGGGAGGCATCTGCACCAACACCCTGCCACACAATACTCTTTGTTTTATCCTTTTAGGATAGAAGCACCGTGCCCACAGTTTCGTGGCCTCCAAGTATGTATGAATGTCCAGATGCATACTTGGCCACAACACACCTCAGCCAAGTTAATTGCTGAGTGGGAACTTCAGAGATATTTTGCTTACAGTAAGCTATGGGTCCTGGACAGGCAGACACTCCTGCATATCCCCATCTACATTGTTATTGTCAGAGTGCCTTGGCTGGAGGAACTGAACGCTATCACTGACTGTTTTGTTGGGATCCTTGTGCTCATGTGTCATTATCCCCAGCTCCTTATGGTGCTAGCTTGGTCCTTCTGTCTTCTGACTCAGAAGAGTTTCTTTGCCTTACAAGCTTTGGATTTAAAACCCGCCCAGTGAAAATAGCAACCAAAATTAGATGATTGTCCTCTCACTATCACTCATTAAATAGGCTCTTGGGTTTTGTTCTCTTTCCAAAGGATAATTTACTTGTCACAGAATCACACCTTCACATGTCAGTCTTCTCATTGAGAAAGACAGAGCTGAAAGATCTTGGAGAGTGAAGTGCCATTTCACTGTAAATGCTCCATAAAAACTGAGCTCCACAAAAGACATGATGGTATTCTGATATTGTTGTACCCGTGCCATACTCAGTCTATGGAAATGTGGCAGACTGACAGCCTCTGAGCGCTGAATCTAGCTTCTTTGAAAAATGAAGGGTATTTTTAGACTTGCAGTGGTGCAAATTTACCTTTCTTTTTCTCTGGCCAGTAACTCTGTGGGCAATTATTGAGGTCCGAGAGCTTACACACCTTTTCTCCCCTTCCATGCAAAGGTTAATGGACAGTTTTAATCTGGTTTTAGTGTTGCACGGTGACCACTGCAGAGCCTAGCCTTTGACCAGCACATGTGTACTTCCTGAATTTAGCCGACCATATCTACAGACAGTTTTATGAAACTTAGATAATTTACAGAACAGCTCTTCCTCAAATTTTCAAAATTCAAAAGGAAGAAACAGAAAATTCTTAGCTAGTTTGCAAAAGAATAAAAATACAGAATATTTGAGTTGAATACTGATATGAACCTGCATGTATTTATAACCCAATAGTTGCCTCTCAGCATGTTTCAGTGTTTTTTTCAAGTAGCATCAATATTCAATCAAATGAGAACTTAATGGTTAGCCTCTTTGATACTCACCATTTTCATGAGTTAAGTCTCTGGATGGTAAGAGGTGGTTGTTTTCCTTGAAGTTATATGTTTTCTTCAACACATCCTCCATTTCTTTAATTAACCTTTCCTCTCTGGAAGTAATTTGGTTTTAAAAACCACTACAGCCAATTCTATATGATGGCAGTAGCACGCCTAGTACTGCAAATGTTGTACTACAACCACTGAGAAGTAAAGTTATGATATATTCATAGCTGGCATTGTTTGCTGCATAAACACTAGACTTAGACAAAAAAAAGATGGCCAAATATCTGTGACACAGAGACTAGACAAGAAAATAACATCACAGATCTACAGCTGACATGTATGTCAATGGAAACTCAAGGTGAAAATATGATGCACGTTATGTAATTACCAGGTATCTAGTTATGTTCAGCTGGTTAATATTCCTAGTCTATACACATACAAAAAAATGTTTTCATTTTTTCTACTATAAAATTCTGGGTGAGCAAATTTGTTAATTTTCTCTAGTCTCGAGAGGTCTCTAGTCTCACTGCTATTTAAATTTTGGTTAAATAGAATTTATCCTCAGAAACTGGTGTACCATCTGGTTTCTGTTGAATAAAAAAATGATTGAAATTGATTTGAACAGTTTTCTTACCTGCAAAAAAACCAAAACCGTTTTATTCTGGATAGATTTTGAATATGGTACTATTATTTTTTCCCCTCTGGCTAGAAAAAAAGCCTCATTAAGAGGTAAGAATTTTTACAGGATCTTTAGAAAGCTATAGTTTCTGTGACTGATTTATTTATTACAGAGAATAAATTCATTTAATGGCCATTCAAATTTTCTTATTTTTTCCACATTTTATTTTATACTCAGCTGGTACATAGAGTAGAGTAAGTCTAAACTCTTACATTTTTTTGACAATCACAATTTTATACTTGTCTTTGTAGCAACAGATATAAACAGAACTATTCAGATGGAAATTTAATGTTTAAGAAAAGTATATCAATTCTGTTTCCTTTTCCTCACAGAATCCTCCAGTTCATGCTCGTGTAATACAGAAAATTATGGTATTGTTTAATTACATTATATTCTGAAGGTCTGACCCAACTCTTGTGTAACCCAACAAGAATGCGTCCACAGGATGCACTGTAGTACAAAACTACCACAAAACCAGATCCAAACATTCCCAAGCTTTGAAAAAGTTTGGAACTTTTTCCAAATTTTTTTCGAATCCATCTGCAGTAAAACTACAAAGTAATGTCTTGGTTTCATCTTAGACTGCACTGTGTATTCTAATTATGCAAAATTTTAGAAATTAGGCTAATAATGACATATAAGGAGCTGTTACTTTGCCAAAGAAAATACTGCAAGATTTTAATTTGCAACTTATTTTAGAAAGCCTATTGATATGTCTTGACATCAATGAATGTTTCATTCAAAATTTATTTTATTGTTTATACTACTATTTCTAAGACAACTGGCTAAATTTAGGAAGACAATTGCTATTGCTGTTCAGTTTTTTGTTTTTTTTTCTTGAAAACTCAGCTCACATTTAAGACATAAATACCCACCTTGTCAATTCTGCTCAGTTTTCTGAATAAGATCTTTTCTTAATTGCTCTGAGTTTGAATTAATTATTATCAATATGAAGAAGATAGACTTGATCTATCTTTACTCACACAAATCTCAATCTTTATTCCCACAAAATATATAATATATGGATGACTTAAAATTTTATACTCTGGACAAGGTATAAAAGCAGGTAAAATCTCTTTGAAATTTCACTCTCCTTGAGCAGTTCTAATTTGATACTTTCATCCTAAAGTATGAAGTCATTAAAAAAACAGATATTAAGTAAGTATTTACAATACAAATTTAGTCTATCTGTCACAGTTTTTAAAATCCTCACTTTTGCCAAGAAACACAAACCTTTGACACAGAGAGTAAGCATGTGGAGTGAGTAGGAGTGGTTTTCAGCCTGTTTTTGTTCTTCTTCTGGTATTAAATGTTTGCAAATGACCATTCTCTAAAATGAACCAGCGGTTCCTGCTAAAATAACTTTTTATGACCATAAGTTCACCCATGCATAAGGTTTATATTTCTGAAAATAAAGGCGTTCCAGTGATTTATGATATTGAATGTATTAAGAAAATCAATGCTGTAAAAGTCACTACTAAGAAAAAGGTTGTTGGTATTTTTTGTTTGTTTGTTGTGTTTTGGTTTTTCTTGGTAATCATACTTTCTAGCTCGTATCAGCATCCTTAGTAGAGGCCTGTCTCTCATTTCTGTCACCTATCAAAAATCTTATCTGAGCAGCCTTTTTAGGTACTCCAAATGAATGAAAAAAGTGTGTTTGGCATGAAGTCGTTGAATAGAGAATAAAGGCATTACCCTTGTCCTGTCTACTTGCCACTAAGAAGAATCTGTGGTCCTTCAGGTATTCCATGTATAGAAAAGCGTCTGTATCTGTTCCTGGTTTTATTTAGAAATTACTGAATCTACAGAAAATTAACTCCTTTTTACTTATAGAGAATGTCATTGCAAATCCAAAAATGTTAAAAATGGGTTTTGATTTGAAACCATTCTAATTTTCAACTACTGTATATCTGCCTTAGAACCCAAAGGTAGTTGAAATGTGGTTCATTTACAAGACAGAATTTCTTAAAAAACTGGGCAACACAATAATATTGTTGTCTTCCTGAGCAAAGAAGTGCATTCATTTCAAAGCAAAAATGCAAGAAATTGCCTTCATTGCAATGGTGAAATTAGAATAGGCAGGGGAAATTGGTGAATTGTTGGAGAAAAAGTAAAACTATTTGGTTTAAAGACATGCTAGTAGAACTGGAGAAAATACTTGGCTTGGGAATTTTTTTTTGATAAAATTTCAATATGGAAAAAATATATATCTATCATAACCTGATAAATTAGTTCATTTTACAATGCCTCTGCTTTTTCTTACAATTCAATGTTTCACTTTCATTCAGAAAACAAGTAATTTTTTCAGTTTTACAGATTAGTCTCAGTGAGATTCATGTTCATAGTTTGAGGGTTTTATCCAAATCAAATACATAAACTTGTGTAGTTTCACTTCTCAGTAATGATAGGTGGTTCCTTCTAATAGCCAGGTGATCAGGGTACTGATACTGAGTGACAGCGTTTCTTATTCTCATGTGTAAAATTAGGAACATTACTCCTACTTCATCTGATTTAGTGATCAAATGTGCTTTGGAAGAATTAAAAGTTCATTAAAATTCTTCGTAAGAATATAATGTTCTTTAAAAGAACAAAAACAGAACACCCATATTCTAGGGGAAGACTGGAACCTTACCCAAAACGATGCTGCAATTTATAAATTATAATTATAATCAATAACAAGGAAAAAAGTACACAATACAGTGATACATTCCGCTTCCATCCAAATTCAAAGAATAGATGTTTTTCTTTCCTTTGAGGTAGACAATTCTTCTCCCCAAAACAGAAAAAAATGGAGCGGTTTAGATAGCTTTTTGTTTTACTTAAACAGAGAAGATGTTCAACTGTTGAAACCACAGAGTAAGCAATCTTATAAATTCTCTTTATAGGCCAATGACCTCTTGAAATTTCAAAATAATTTTACTACCCTGAGAAACAACCTTTCAAAATGCAACTAGCAACCAGAACGAAGCTGGATCTCTCTAGTTGTCTTGGTTTGGACAGACAGGTATATGCTAAGGAAGGCAGGAACCTCCCTTGAAGATGTAAACACCCTCCAAATTATTATAATTTTGAAATTAAGGGGTTCTCAGGCAAGGGTTTGGGAACAGGAATAACAGTTCTTTATTGGGAAAATTAAAATAAAAATGTACAAAAACCCAACAAAACCAATCAAACAAAAAGAAAACGCTGATAGAGTCAGAATATAACCTGACACCATATTGGTCAGGGTTTTGGTAGCAATTAGGTCCTCCTGAAGTGATAGATCTGGTTCTGTTGGAGGAAAGATGATCCTGTAGAAGTGTGAAGTTTTCCTCTTAAAGTCCAGCGGCAGTGAGATGGTCTTCCTCTGGGAATCCAGTGGAAACAGGTTGCTCTGTTTTTTTGAATCTCAGATTTTTAACCAGGTAGGAACGCTTGGCTCCTGCCCATGGGTGGAGTATCTCACAATGGGATGATGTAATTTTATCAGTCATGCAATGAGCCTTAATGGCCCATTAACAGAAGATATTGCCCGAAATAAAGAACACTGCTCCACCTGGTTTTAACAGCTGGCCCATTAACAGAAGACACCATCTCTAGAGTTATGAGGAATGGAAGAGAAAAAAAATCACTTTCCCATCTGGTTTTAATAGATGGTAATAGAATACATACTTTTGGTTACATCTTGCATTGCAACCTAAGACACTAGTGAACAACAAGAAGGATCTAGGCAGTCAATTCACTGACGATTGTGGAGAAAAAGAGAAAAAAGTGTGCTAGAATTACTACACCACTTTGCCGTGAAAATCCATAGAAAATAATAAATCTAGAACAGCATTAATATGTAAAGCAGTATGATATTTCAGCTGTTTTTTTTCCAGTACAGCCAGGAAAAATGTAAATTGTTGCTCGTTGTTTTAATTCGGTTTTAGCAGATAGTGGAAGTTAGTAGTACCTTCATTTTTAATAATTTTTTGCAGTGGCCAGTATGCTGTCCTCAACTATAGTGTATAACCTAGTACTAACCACACAGTTATTTTTATAGTCAATCCTGAGATTCTGTCTTCTATATAGAGGTCTGGGGTTTTTCTCTACTCAGATAGCAAACCAGAAAAAAAGCCTTCATATCAGAGCTGAGAAGAGTTGTGTACTGTGTCTTAGGTGCTTCTCTTATATTCAACCCAAAGTTTTGTAAGGAGGAGTTTACAGTAAGATGAAACACACTTCTGTGTTGCCAAGAAGCGGGCAAATTTGGGTACATGTAGCTAGCAAAGAATGTAGTAGATGTGCAGGGAAACATAATATTAAGAGATTACAGTATTTGGGGCCAAAAAATCTGTGCTTCAAATGATAAAATTTACTTTGGATAGAGGTCCAGTAGCCAACTTGATAGAATTGTAGCTTTCTTGAGAAAACTCTTCAAAAGTTTATGCCAGAGACAGTGTTGAACATTTGACAAACTTTTCTCTACAGGCATCTACTTTTCATTCCTCTTGGCTGCAACACCTGTAGGGAAAAAATGTCAAAACCCCATATATATCTAAGAACAGAATCACCTCCAAATACTAGGGGAAATAAATGTATGCAGTATTAATGCCCTTTACCTTTCAGGTTTTATTTATGCACAGTGAACAGTTATAAAAAACCTTTTCATTTCTCTTGTCACTTCAAATCGTGTACAAATCTGAGGTAGCATAACTTTCTGCATTTTGGCTTGGCCCCAGTTGAAACCACAGCTACTGTTCTATATACCTAGACTTGCAGAGATTCTGGCTTTGTGTTGTCTTCTTTTGCCACCAGACTACCTATTTGCTTATATGGAACACCCTCCTCCATTCCACTTCTTGTAATGATATGAAATGTCATAATCACTAGGTGCTGATGTAATGTCACAGGCACTGAGAAACAAACACTAAATTTTAATATTTTAAAACCAACACAACTAACAGTAAGAGAGTATTTAACTAATACATTATAGAGATGATCTTGCCCAAAATGTACAGAATCAGAATTACATTTCTGACGTCATGAGTGTAAAAAAATGCATTATTAACACAGAAATCTCCTAATGAGAACAGCCATTATGAACTTTTTCTCTCATACCACGCTCAATAATAAGTAAATACTTTGTAAGCTGCTTTGTTTCTGCACTGAAAAAATTCCAATAAAAAAGATACTTGTTGAAAAATGTGCTTAAAGTGAAAAACGAAAAAAATGTTTTGTTAATGAAAGTGGATTTTTATTCTATGGAGGCTGCAATTTACTAGATTACAAAGCAAGAAAACTCAAAGGCTTTGATTTCATATTTTAAAATGTGCCAGAGTCTAATAATTACCTGATATTGTGTTTGACTTTGGAAATTTGGCCCCAGATGCTTGAAGATCCCATTCTGAAGGTGCTTAGTGGCTTTTTTGCTTATACTCTACCAACACATTATACTCAGAAGCACATGTGCTTTTTTCTATAATGCGAGCCTTTCTTCTTATTCTGAGTTACTTAGTCTTGTTATCATCATATTTAAGATAATCTGATCTTCTGACATATATTTTGTTATTATTATGCTTTTAGACATATAATACTTACAACCCATCCAAGAAGTGCATTCTACATGTAAAGATCATGAAGTACAACAGCACATGAAACAAGAAAACTGTAGTTCAGAGACTAAGCAACCACAAGCATACATGCAGTCACATCACCCACAGGGTGCATTGAATTTCATTATTTGACCAATACAGATCATCATGAATATGGAAATATAAAATAGAGAGATCATTTTCCTGTAGAGTAAAATTGAAAGGAATAATTTGAGCCCTTACTTTGCCAAATATTAATCTACAGCTAAAGGGTCAGCAAACTAAAAAAAAAAAAATTCCATAAGCAACATGATACAGTATGTGATATATTTACAGCAGGATGTGAATGTTTGAGACTAGAAGTTTGTAATGGGGAGATCATTTCTCCTTCTCCACTGATATAGTATTTCAAGCAGAGGATTATAATTTTTGGATAGTGTTCAAAATGTACAAAATTCAAGGACTGATGACATAAGTTCACTTCATCTATGGTTTCATTTAATAGGCCCTGGCTGTATATTTTTTTATATATATAACTATAACCTAATTCAGTTTATAGAAAATGTACTCCATTTGCAGTTTCTTGATTTTACAAATGAGCTATTGTACTTTTGTTAGTTTGAGCATCTTTGTGTGTGTACCTACCTATACAAAAATATATACATATTTATCTTAGAACACTCATTGTTTTAAATTTTAGTCATGAACAATAACTGCAAAGTGCTTAGAGTTTCAAATGTTTTCTTGAGTGCTGCAGAAATAAAACCAGAGAAGTTATATCAAAGTTTAGCAGAGATCAAGTGCTTAAAGGTACAGTATTTCATTTTGCTGTGATAATCCTTTGAAATATGTCTTATCTTCAAATCAGTTTAAATGCTCCCAAAAATGAAAAAAAAAAACCAAATAAATAAAATAGGAGGATAGGAGGATACTAGTTCAAGGATAAAATGAAGAGCAGAATGAGTTGACTCTGGGCCTCATATCCAACATCCAACAGAGACTACACCTTTACCATTTACTTCCCACCATATTTTGGAAGAGACCACAAATGCATATCACAGCTTTTGGTACTCATTCCAAATCTCACATGCTCAGACAGCTTCTTCCAGGACACTTCCTGGAAGCTTGTTCAAAGAATTCTCATGTTACAGTTTGGCTTATGTTCCACATGAAAAAAAATGGGACTTGCCCTTGGAACAGACTTCACTTTGGTTCCTAATGAGAACTGTTGACCTGTCAAAACTACACATGCGGATCCAAAATGAGATCTGCAGGGCTTGAGAAGGTCATAGGATCATAGGAAGGGACCTTAAATAGATATCTGGTTCCAACCCCTGGACAGAGGAGTTGGAACTAGAGACATGGGCAGAGACACCTTCTACTAGACCAGGTAGTTCAGAGCTCAATGTAATATGGCCATGAACACCATCAGGAACAAGACAGCCATAACTTTTCTGGGCAACCTGTTTCAGTGCCTCACCATCCTAAGAGTAAATATTTTTTTCCTAATAGCTAATCTAAACCTACTCTCCTTCAGTTGAAAGCCATTCCCTCTTGTCCTGTCATTTTATACTCATATAAAAAGTCCCTCGCTGTCTTCCTTGTAGGTTCCCATTAGGTACTGGAAGGCCACAATTAGGTCACCTTCTCTTTTCCAGGCTGAGCAATCCCAGTTCTCTTAGCCATTCCTCACAGCAGAGCTGCTCCATCCCTCTAATCAACTAGGTGTACCTCCTCTTGACTTGCTCCAAAGGGTAAAATGTCCATTTGGTGCTCAGGATTGTTCAAAATGAATATAATCAAGGTTTTTTGATTCATGAGTCCCTGTCCTGCCATCCATACAGTCAAGAGGTGCGGAAAGAGAGGTTTCCACTGAAGACTGAGACAAAAATGTTGTTGAGTACCTCAGCCATCTCCTCATCTGTGGTTTCCAGTATTCCAGGATTATCAGGAGGGTTACCATCTTTGACCTTTCTTTCTCTTAACATACCTGTAAATGCCATTATTTTTTGCATCACATGCCAGGTTCAGTACCAGCTTCATGAAGGCCTTGGCCTTCATCACCCCATCCCTACACACCCAAGCTTCATCTCTATACTCTTCCCAGTTTACCTGTCCAAGTGTCCACTGCCTATACATTTGCTTCTTTTCCTTTAGTTTGATGAGCAGTCCCATACTTGTCCAATCCAGTCCTGTGTGTTAAGAAAGCCTTAATGTTTTAACATATGTGGCCAGTCTCATATGCAATGGTGTTTCACAGAAAACACAATAGATTAACTTTTGTTTATTCTCCTGAAAACATCACAGATTTACCAAACATCTTGGTGTCTTATCCAAGCATTTTGGTGTCTTTCTAAAAAGCTCTAGCTATTGGAATGATTCTTTTGAGAGTATCAGTTTTTATCAGAATAATACTATTTCTCCCCAGACTGTAAGAGTTGGAAGAAACAGCTTGAAAGCTTAGGGTAGGGATTTTTAAGATCCAACAATGTCTACATCAATTCGATTAATTGAAGGACTGCTCATTTTACTGAGGAATGAATGCTCAGCTTGAGTTCATTGTTGATTTGTAAATCTTCTTTTGCACCACACAGTGTTCTGTTAACTTTTTATCCTGAGGTAGACTGTATGTTTTCTGTTGATTCAGAAGAACATTGCAACTTTGAAGCAGTTCCTTATCACTCTCCAAATGAGATGCCATTAAAAAGATGAGTGACAGATGGAAATACTGGCATGCCTGTATCTCAGCTCCTAATTTCCTGAACATTTTGAAAAAGGATAGTAAGAAGCTGTTGGATATAAAGTAAAAGTTTAAGAGAAGTAAATTCACTGTCACTAAAAATGCAAAAGTGTTTTAATATGCAATCTAAACTGAAAAAGTAGAATTATTTTCCTTTAGAATACTCAGTCTGTATAATTAGAAAAGTAAGTAATTTTCAAGACTGTACTGCTTCAAAACAGTAAAACAGTCATCAAGTTTGTTTTAACAATTTCTCCTGAGAGAGAAAAAAAATCAAAATAAAAATACAGCTTTTGATTCAAAATCATATTATTTAGAACCTTATTCCTTATTTAGAAGGAAGGATTTTAAAACAATCCACACAGAAGCATTTATGTATGTTGATTTATTTTATTTTGGTTTGTTTGGTTTTTAAACTTTGTCCTGTATGGTTTAGCTGCTGCTTTTACTCTTCAGAAAAACCAAATCAGAAAGAAAAATATTTTAGCGGACAATAGTAGGAATTCCTTAAAGGGTAAAAAAAAAAATAAAGATTCCCAAATTTACATCTCTGACTACAAACTGATATACCTTTTCTATAGTCTGTGAGAACAGTAACTACAATATGATTAGAAATCAACGCTTTTAGCAAAGAACTTCAGAAGAGAGAACTTCAGAAAAGATTTCCACCTTCAGCCATGTGCATTTCAAGATTTTAGTGCTTTGCCTTCATAAAAAGATTTTTAATCTTTTTTCTTTCGGCCTTGTGTTCCTTAGGATTAGTGAATGTATTTTATATTCAAGGTATCCTAAAGGCAGCCAAGACCCCTCACTAAGTTTCTTGCAGAGCTCACTAATATGCAACCTCTACCAGTCGTAATGCTTTTTATAATTGATCCGAAGAAAAAGAATGGAAGATATTTCACAAAATAATCAGTAGCACCTTACATTTGTGTACTTACAAATGTAAATTCTTAGCACCTAATATTTCCTGCTATGCATCTTATCAGACAACAGGGTACTAAGGTCCTGAACCAGTGACATGGCACAGCAAAGACAGAGACTTGATTTGATGAAACTGCTCTGTTCCCAGGCCCTGAACTAATGGGGGTGGGAGTCTGTAAAAAGCACTTTGCTCAGAGGAGGAACAAGAGGCATTACGAAGCAGATGCTCTCAATCTCTAAAAGAAAGCTGCCATAATCAGTATACAGCATTCTCTCAGTCAGTCCATGGCTTTACAGGGGGCGGGGGTGAAGCTCAACAAAGTTCTTTTACCTCAGTGTATAAAAGTAAGAGGATTGTCAAACTGGATAGGCAGGAGTCTATCACACTAAAATTTATTATTCAAGTTTAAAATAAAGCTTTGTTTAGGTTTTAATGAAAGAGAATTTTAACAACAGAAGTACTGTTCTTTCTTTCTCTCCCTTTCCACATTCAGTTCCTCTGCCCCTGCACCTGCTTCCAGTTTTGGCTTCTTGGCAGTGACGCTTAAAGAGACATCGGCTGGCAGTAGCAAACTGTTAAAAGCTTCCCTGCAATGCAGCTTTGCAAATGCCAGCCATTTATTCACTGGTGCATGCCAGCTTAACACAAGGTTTCTTTTCCTCTCGCTGCTCTGCTCTCAGGTTTCAGTTCCAAACAACAGTAAGCAGTCTGAGTCATGGCCTAGCTGTGTGAGTATCCATTAAATGTGGTCACTGCTATCTGTTGTCGTAATATTTTGATGCAAAGGGTGTTGCCTAGAATTTAAAGTATAGCACTGTTTCTTCTTTGCAGACATAGCTGTTGGACCACAAGTTTTGTTTTATTTTAATGTTTTGCCCTTTTAAACAGATGGTAGGATAGCTAAGCTGCTAGACCCTGGAATTACTTTGTTGACTTTGTATCTTTCCTCTTCTGCTTTTCCAAGTCCATAATGCTGCTCTGAAAAAAGAAATACGAAAAAAAAAAAAAAAAAAAAAAAAAAAAAA
>VZUI01040716.1:0-13825 GCA_013401135.1 Cettia cetti
CGAGCCGGCCCGGGCGGACGGCGAGGCCGTGACCGTGCTGCTGTGGTGGGAGCCCTTCGGCCGCCCGCGGCGCTTGCCCGACTGCCGGCGGCTCTACAACATCAGCGGCTGCCGCCTCAGCGCCGACCGCAGCCGGTTCGGCGAGGCGCAGGCGGTGCTGTTCCACCACCGCGACCTGGCGCGGCACGGCGCCGAGGGGCTGCCCCGAGGGTCCCCGCCGCGGCCCCCGCGCCAGCGCTGGGTGTGGATGAACTTCGAGTCGCCGTCGCACTCGCCCGGTCTGCGGGGGCTGGCCGGGCTCTTCAACTGGACCATGTCCTACCGCCGCGACTCCGACGTGTTCGTTCCCTACGGGTACCTCTACGTCCCGCCGGCGCCCCGGCCCTTCGTCCTGCCCCGCAAGACGCGGCTGGTGGCCTGGGTCATCAGCAACTGGAACGAGGAGCACGCCCGGGTGCGCTACTACCGCCAGCTGAAGGAGCACCTGCCCATCGACGTGTACGGGGCGCGGGGGCTGGCGCTGGCCGAGGGCGGCCTGGTGGAGACCGTGTCAGCCTACAAGTTCTACCTGGCCTTCGAGAACTCCCAGCACACCGACTACATCACCGAGAAGCTCTGGAGAAACGCTTTCTCCGCCAGCGCCGTGCCCGTCGTCCTCGGACCCCGCAGGGCCAACTACGAGCGCTTCATCCCCCCCGATTCCTTCATCCACGTTGACGACTTCCCCAGCCCCCGGCTGCTGGCCACCTACCTGAAATTCCTCGATAAAAGCAAACCCAACTACAGGCGGTACTTTGCCTGGAGGAAGAAGTACGAAGTCCACGTCACCTCGTTCTGGGATGAGCATTTCTGCAAGGTCTGCGGGGCTGTTAGGGCAGCTGGGAATCAAATAAAGACTGTTCGAAATCTGGCCAGCTGGTTTGAAAGCTGATGTTCCTGGCGAGTGAGACTTGCCTGGGCGGCCTGGGCCAAGCATCAAGGTGTCTCACAGAGATCGTTAGTCCCTGTAGTCGGCATTAGCCACAGAAGACTGGCACCAGGTGAAGAAGCGTACGGCTACGGGAAAACAAGCTGTGAAAAGCCTACCAAAGGAAGATTTTTATTAAAGAGAAAATTATGAAGATACAAAGAGACATTATGCCAGATGATTCCTAAAGAGTAAAGTTAGATTTCCAGAAGTTGTGCAGTTACAGAATTTTTGAAGTTCTGCACAGCTCAACATAAATATCCGATGCCAAATTCCTCAGCTGTACAGCTGAAACCAATTTTGGCGGCTATGACAATTTCCTGGACCGTGAAATATTCCTCTGCTCACAGAGGATACATGATCAGTGCTGGTTTTCTGTAATACCAAGACAAAAATGAATGTTTTTAACTGCTTTTTATGTGTGTGAAAGCTATTTACAGAAAATTTCTGAGCCACGAGTGTTGAATGTAAGAATCTTGTGATACAATAGCACCTTTTAGGAATGCTTGAAATTGCAGAAGCCCGCTAATAATGCTTTGAACCAAATAATTGTTCTGTTTAGGAAAAAACATATGGAGGGGACTGAATCTGAGTGGACAAACAGCTCAGATGATGTAAAATATTTCTCCTACTACCTGCTGAAACCATAGGCATATTTATCTTGTATGAAAGTAGAGTAGAACTTTAAGTACAGGAAAACTCGGACTGTAGGGAAGAAAGTTGGGACACTTCCACCCTCCCTTTATTCAGGAGTTAGAAAATGTTTACAAGTATCTGCATGTTTTTCTCTGCAAAATTATCGCTGTACAGGAAAATGCAGGGAAAGGCTCAGAATGGCAGGGGGTTTATGGTTTTATTACTGTATTGAGTATATATACAGAAAGGCTAACTTTTTTCTCAAGTATCAGTAAACAGTGCTGTTGTGTAGCAACACTTTTGGTTTATGGCATGCATTTTTAAAAGTTCTGCTGGGGGACAGACTAATCAGAATGCTGTTTTGTTGTTTTTAAAATAATAATTACCAAAAAATCCCCGAACTCCCAACTCACTTCCATTCAAAAAGAACATTACTCTAGAGAATAAGATCTACACTGTTGATAAAATACAGATGGTGTGCAGAAAGAAGATAAGAAGGGAAGGATTTACTATTTTCTTTTCCTTTGGTTTCGAGGTCCTTTTCTGGCTCAGTTTTTTTAATCAATAGGTTTTTAAGGTAGAACTCCCTTTGCTCAGTGCCTGTCAGGAACATTTACAGTAGTTATTCCTTTCTAGACTCCCACATTTTGCTGGAGCCATCCTAGTAGTGGATGCGTGGTTACTTTTTTTGTTACATGTAATCTTGCTCTGCCTAAGCCAGAAAGAAACTTCAGTTACAATTACACATCCTTGCCAAGCTCAGCCTCCCTGTCTTTTGCAGTTATGAAGTCTAGTGGCAAAAAAAATGACAACCTACAAGAAACTTTCCCGAATGAATAAGGTATTCATTCTGCTGCTTCTTAATCTGTGGAGTTATTCAGAGACTTAATTCAGAATAAAATTACGAGCACAGAACAGGTGGGAAAAGAAGAAAGTCAGTTGCAAATAAAAGATGAGTATCAGAACAGGCAACCTCACTGGCTTTTGTGAGTCAGATTAGGAAGGGATTAGATTTGATTTAAGCAGTATGGGATGTTGGATGAGTGCTTTTAAGATGCATGAGCTGGCAGTCTACTGTAATTTAGTTAGATGTTCCCCATGATTAGGTAAGCATGGAGCCAAGGATTATTGGAAGAAAACCTAATAATTAGGTTCATTAAGAATTTGCACAGTTGTATCAGTTCAGATCTTGCAGGCTTCTGCAATTATTCCCTTCTGCTTTTGTGCAAGGAGGGTTAGCTGAAAGTGCTTGATGAACCTTTCTGTTCAACTCAGTGCCAGAGTTGCTGTAAAAGATTTATTTAGAAGGGAATGAAATCAATCTATGCAATGTGGGATATAGTAGGGATGATTTCTAATGCTGCACTTTCACTGCAAGAGGTATAAAGTGATTGTTTAAAGTAAAGGAGTGTTCTTCATGGCATGGTCATCTGTGTCTCTATCAGTAGTTACTACTCCCATAATACTGGGTTTGATATTTTAAAACTTCAATTTACAGTAATAACAGTAATACCTAAGTGTCAGGATGATAGGTTCCCTCTTTTCCTTTGGATTTATAATATTTCTTTTCTGTTCAGTTTTTATCAGAGTTCACATACCTGTATACAAAACGCCAATCTTAAAAGTGATGACATAATATTAAGATTGCACTACGTTTTTATCAGTCTGCTGAAACTAGTGCATTTTTTTCAATCCTCCTAATTTTTTAGCATTTTGTGAAAGTTTCTAGGCACACGGTTTTTCTGTGCAATCATTAGCAATGCCACATGCAGAAGAACAGGCTTCAGGAGCATGGGAATTTCCAGAGATCACAAATGTTATTTTTTTTTCCTCAGCCTTTCTAAGAAAAAAGAGTTGAAATCTTAGAGGAAATTTATTGTAAAATTCAGAAAAGAGCTACAAAGCAATTCAAGCATCGTTTGTGTAAAGTGAACAGAATTGCACAGTATTTGTGAATTGTGCATTGAGGATTTTTAAGAACTGTACAGTGAAAACTGCAGATTTGTAATAATTATTGCAGAGCACTTGCATTGGGAAAAGAGAAGCCTTTTCTAATTTCATCATTCTTACATGGATATTGCAAATTTGTGGCTTTATGTTTGGGAGGAAACAGCCCAGGCCTATAGCTGCTGAAGTCAGTATTACAGAATTTCTATACATCTCTGGGTTTTAGTCATCCACAGCACAAGCTAATAGTGTACAGTTCCAGGCAAAGGACCAGCTTTTGTAATGCACTTTGTAGAGCCCTAATTCAATGATAAATATAAAGTTTGCCTGAACAAACTGGTTTGTACATTGGGTACCAGACTCCACAAGGCACTGCAGATGATGTATACAATTCAGTTGTAAAAATTGGGGAAAGCTATTCTCTATTTTAAGTAGAAAAGTTTCCTTGAATACATTTTGAAAAAGTTTTTATTCCATGCCTTAAAATATTGGGGTGAAGAGACAGAAAGGAAGATAATTATCTTCTGGGTTTTATAAGGAAAGAATTGCTATTACTTTTTGATTTTATGTAAATGGAATAGAGAATTATGTGATCCCTCAAATTGCATATTGTATCTCAGGGAATTTTATACTCTAAGGTGTTTTTATCTTCATAGAATGAAGTAACTTTATATTAATTATATGGATTGACACCTAATAAAATTAAAGGAAGTAGTGCAAAACAACCCTATTTTTGTATTCTGTTGTCTGCGTTATGAAGGCTGAAGAAAACTCCTTTTTAAAGAGAATTAATGTCTTTTCCTGTTTGTTTCGTAAATAAAAGTGGCTGATTGTTTTTAAAGTAGTCAGACCATCTGAGGTTGAGCATGAAACTCGGTTCTGCCAGGAGAAAAATATTTTCATAGGAGAGACTGTGCTGAGTTATTTTCTATATGAAAAGGTGCATTTATTGAAGTTGGGTGTTGGAGAAATGTCATTTCAAACAAAATCAAAAAAACAAACTTTCTCTTGACCTACAGAGAATTTGAATGCGGTTGGATTCGTTTTGCCCCTCCCCTTAAATTTCAAAATGAGACTATGTTTATTTTGGTATTCAGCATGTAGTGCTTTATCTACCTTTTTAGCTACAGCCTTTTTCACAGTTGTTCATAGTTGTCTTCAACTGAGCAACAAAAGACCGAGGGCCAAAAGCTGTTTTCCCTAAGCTTGTGTTAACACTGATTACTGCACAAGTGATGGCTTACCCCTCTCTTTACTCATCTTCTGTACAGCTTGGTGCACAGTATTGAGAAAGCATTTTTGAAAATTCCTGCCCAGCTAGGAAGGGGTCAGAGCTACAGACCTTGCTTTTCCCCCTAAGGAAATTGATGTTGTATCATTATCTCATTTAATTTTTGTAAGTAGAGCTTAAACTGACTTTTTGCTTAATCCTGCCTGAGGGGAAAACATTTTTTTGCTCATTTTCCAGATGGCACTGAACACTGGGTTGGGGAAACTGGTGTAAATATTTTTCTGACAAATATTGGGTACCATTTGTTCAAGCTTGTTTGGTGACTCTTGAATGAGTTATGCCTGATTAAATTCACAGAACTCTCTATCCAAAAGTCATATAAAATGGTGTTTGTTTTAAGAGAGTAAATAACCCTTTGTAGGGTGCACAGAGCTGACTCGATCTAAAATCTGTTGATGAGAACAGTGACTTAATGTGGATTTAAGTGGTGTTTAACTAAAGATAATTCAGGATCCAAGTATAGCAGCCTGGTTTTAATCAGGAAAAAAGTCATTATTTGTATACCTTGCCAGTAACCAGCTTGGTTTATATAACCAACTTAGTTTAACAATTTGCATAATTATGTGTTTTCTTCTGTGTGGTCATTTAAAAAACAATACCCCAGACCAGAATTTCTATGTCTTCTTTGCATTCTGCTGATTTTTTTTTTTTTGGTAGTCTTGAGCTAAATACTTAAGCTTAATTTTGGCGCAATGGCAGCTGCTCCTGAGACTTTCACCCCAAAGATTATCTAAGATAAAAAAGTTGAACCTGTTTTTCAGGAGTGCTTTGAGACCTGCAGGGATTTCTCACTGCTGAAGCTAAATGAGCTAAATGTGTTCAGGAAGCATTGAGCAGCTATGACCCCCTTTTAATTTAAAAATTTTCTCTAAAGGAGTACAGTTTTCCGAATTCCTTCAATGATTTTAAGTCCTTATAATTGCATGGATTTAATTTTTGCAACAGATTTCAAACTGGATTTTATTTCAGGAATGCTCAATATTTTAATAATATTCTTTTAATAACTATGAAAAGTGGTCCCAAAATTGGAACTTGACTTTTTCTCTATTTATCAAAATATCTTTTGAAGTTAATCAACCCATAGGTTGGCTGTATGCATTATGGAAGAAAATTCTGCATTTGCATCCTTGAATTTGCCATTGATGTAAAAGCTTCTGTAGGTATTTTGGATTATGAGAAGCTCAGTCCAGGAAAACACAGAGCATTAGGAATGCCCAAGCTGTGGCCTACTATGGCTCTGAGATCCTGATCACGTGAATGCCTATGACTGGAAATTGGCCATCTTGCTTTTAAGCAGAAGACAGAAAGATGATTGCAAATAGAAAGCATGGATTATCAGATTGTGAATATATTTTGTTGCATTTGTAATGCTGCAAATAACTTTGTGTAGTATAAAAATGATTGATTCATTTGAAGCAAGCACAACAGAGCTACATGAAATACAGCAAAATAATTGTCCTAAAGGCAAAGTTGGATTCAAAATGAAAAAATGATACTGAAATTAAAAAAAAAAAAAAAAAAGACATGCAATTGTGGGAAAGCATGGGTAGACATTTTGAATTGTTTAGTGGGAACAAACAGAGAATGTTCTTGGAACTGCTGGCTCTAGCCCAAATTGAAACCAGAAAACATAGGTTCAGAGTCATGCTTACATCTACTTCTGAACAGGAATGCCTCCTGAAATTAAGGCAGAGATCTGAACATTTTTATTCCCCTTCCAGTCCCAAGTGTATGTTTTGCTTGCCTTAATGTTGGTTTTGCTTCTCTGTCATTCACATGTTGCTCCTCAAATGTGCACAGATCTGAGGATGTCTTCTTTAATGTCTTGTTATTTTAGAGAAGGAGAGCTAAGAGGAGATAAGTTAATATATGGATGTTTGCTGGGAATTTTGGTTGTATTTTGCAAGAGTTCTGGGGTAAGTGAGATACAAAACAGAGGAGCAAGTTTTAGGGCAGTATCTTGTTGGAGACCCCACTCTGGTCTGAAACATAAGTTTTTAAGGCTGAGACTTTATGCTGTGAGTTTTCTATTTAGTGATGATACTGTATCACATATCCCCAAACAGACCCACTGATGTATTATCTGAAAATCAAAGAATCATAGAGATTGGACTATGAGCAGAGACAGTAAGTCTGTGCTTTAAAAAAAATTCTCAGGTTAATTAGAGCAGAATTTGTCCTGACTTTAGGCTCCGATAAAGCATATTAATGAGAATCCATAATGAAAAATAATCAGGTTCTCAACTGTCTTTATGGTTGAGTCATTTTTGTTGCTACTACTGAAGCATTTATTAAAGTGTGGATTAATCCACAGGAGTTGCTGAATTTTTAGTAAAGAATTTTTTATGCGGCTACTGATACAGAGGAGATGAAATCTGGTCTCCTGCTCAGAGTCAAGGAGAGAGGCATTCTGGAGCAGCCCAAAGGCACTATTACTGCAGGTAATATGAGTGAGTAGCAGACTGGGGCCTGACTCCATGTGGGAGATGGAGAAGATAAAGAAATGTCACCAGAGGGTGAGGATTTTTTAAAGTTACTGAAGTACTTTGAGCCCCATTGCCTAAAGCATTTGAGAAATGCAAGGCACTTTACAACAGATCACAAAAGGAGACTCTGTGTGTCACAGACATGGACTTTGCCACAATCTAAAAGTGTTCCCATAGCTAAAAGCTGCAAAAACATGCCAGAAAGGCCCCATAAGCTTTTTCCCAGGTAAGCAGCCAGAAGAGAGCAGAGGAAAGCAAGGACATCACCAAGGTTGTAGAAGAATGTGCTAGTTGAAAAGTTTGCAGCAGCCCCAGTGACCTGACCAGGACAAGAGCTAGGGGAGGGTTCCTCTTGGATTTCACATCTGGAAATAATTTTACCCTGAGCACAGAAGCAGGATACAGGATCCTTTCAGCTGGGTTGAGTGTCATCAGTAGCACCATCAGGGCACTGAGGAACAAGTTATGGTACATCTCCAGTGTTTCAGAAGAAAGATGAATCTCACTCCTCCTCTTACAGTTGTGTGAGACAGAGGCATAAGCTGAATTCCTTGCACTGGTTAATGACTTGTGACAAACTGTGGGAAAAATCTTTTTCTGAACATTGCCTCAAGGGCAGAAGTGATTTTAGCCAACCTTTTTTTATAACCAATGGTCTTAGAACTTGACAAGCTCTCACAACTGTCCAGCCTCTCCAGCTGGCTGAGCTATGGACTTTTCAACAGTGTCTGCTGGCTGTGGGACAGCTACACATGATATTTAGGCATCTGAATTTGCTTTTTACAGTTTAAAATGCTTGATTCCTTCCTTTTGCTCCAGTGGTTGATTTGTGTACCTGTCACATTTCTGCTATGAATCAACCTCCAAATCTTGCTCTCATTACCCTCTTGATGGACTGCTGGCTAGCTCAGCTGCTTGGGCAGGTTAACCTGGTCTGGTGGGTTTTGATACTTAACAGAAAAGTGGCATCTTGAAACAAAAGGTATGTATGTGGTTTTCTTTTTTGGTGGCCTTATGGGATTGTGGAAAGTCAGGCTGGGGTTGGACAAAGAAGAGAAGTGAAATGTAGAACAGAATAATGTATCTTCTTGCTTTACCTGAAGCTAATGATACCCAAAGAATGTAGGAGCTTCTAGAAGCTAAATGTCTCTAAAAGCCAAATTGGAGAAATTCTCTCTATTTGCCCTGTAATGTTCCCCATGACAGTGATAGAAATGGGGATGGAGAAATCTCCATTTCCAATTTTCTAAACAGCTGCTTCTCTGCAAATTCAGATTTGATCCTTGACTGCCTCAGAGCACTCCCTCATCTTGTGCCATGGCTTGTTCACCCGCTTGATCCCACTGAACTGCAAGGAGATCTGACAGTTTTAACCTTCCCTTGTGGCCATCTGCTTTCCTCTGGCAGATGTGTAGGGCCCAGAGGGGACAGTGAGCTCTGTGTGTGAGTGCTGCCATCTCAGATCCCATGCTCACATCTACCCAGATGCAGAGACAGACCTGACTGTACTGTTCAGCTCTTCCCACCTCTCCCTATGCCCCTGCATCTTGTAACTTGTCTTAATATTTGAGCAGTGTTACTTGTGGCTATGCTGACTGTGCACAGAAAAGCCATGAGACAACAGCAGATCATATCTTGGCCCTACATCTTCAATAAGGCCCACAAGCCAAACTCACAAAATAGCCCAGATATCTCTAAGTACACCTTTTACAAGATATCGGATACTTCAGAAAGACTTATCTAGGCCATATCCTGTCTGTTTTCTCATTAATAACTTCATTTATTTTGCAAATGCTACTTTAAAAAGGCAGAGTGTTATACTGGCCAAAGAGAAAGTAGTCTGCATTTTTTCCCCTCTGATGTTAACTACTGGAGTACGTGCAGGCTGCCAAAAATTGCTGGTTGCTTATGATATTGCTCAATCACATGCTGCTTGTATTGTTCTGCCAACATCCATGAATCCTATGGATTTCACAAGTGGTTTTGGGGTATATAAAGTGTCTTCAGCACTTTTGCAAATTTCTGCTTCTTATCAGTCTAGACCACAGTATGTTCTATGAAGCCAGCAGCTGGAGCAAGACTTTAAAAATAGATCAGTTTCTCTGTGTCTTGTCCATCTCTCTTGGTCTAGATTGGGATCTGTGTTTTAAATCATTCTGGGACAGTCTGTGTTTTAAATCATTCTGGGACAGTATGCTTACTGCACTGGTGTACTACACTCTGCTTCTTTTGCATATCTGGCACAGTCTCGCAGCTTTAATGCTGCCACAAAAAAATGTGCAAATGAGCAAAGAAATAGATTTCATGAATTCAGATGAAACTGTCACTTTATAACCATTAGGTTAAAACTTAAGAATTCAGGGGGTAATTTCAAATGGTTTATCTGAAGTTACATAAATAAAAGGCAACCTTGGAGCTGGGAACCTGTTGTCTTGTGTTAGTGTGAGTCTACTGTCACTTCCATGTAGCATTCTGAATCTGGCTTTCAGCTTCAAGACAGACTGGATGAGAGCACATGTACTAAGTCAGGATTGGTTGAAAGAATACAGGTGAAAGGTGGACAACAAATTTCAACACTTGCTCAGTTTTGCTGCTCTTCAGATGAAACCAGACCTCCTAACCAATGCTTATTCATTTTCAGCTCTGATGTGTCATATTGATGCGTATGTGGATTCCTTATGGCTTAAATACAGACTTCAGTTTGATATGAAAGAGTAACATGAATATAATTTTCATGTTTGTCTTGGTGTGGAAAGACAGGTGTCTGCCAGGGAAAGCTGAACCTTCCCTTGGAATGGAGAATGTAAACCCCCTCCCTCCAAATTATTATAATTTTGCAATTAAGGGGCTTCCAGGCAAAGATATGGGAATAGGAATAACAGTTCTTTACTCGGAATATTAAAAATACAAATATAGTAGTACAAAAAAAAAAGCAAACAAAAAAATCCTGAAAACCTTGAGAGTCAGAATACAACCTGACATCCTATTGTTGACACCCTGTTGGCCAGGGTGCTGGAAGCAATCCAAATAAGTCCTCCTGGAGTCACAGATGTGGTTCTGTTGGAGTAGAGATGATCCTGTAGAAGGGTCCAGTGGTGGTGAGATGGGTCCAGTCCTCCAATGAGAATCCAATGAATCCAGTGGAAAACAGGATCCCTGGTGTTCTGAATCCCAGGTTTTATCCCGGTAGAAATTCTTGGCTCCTCCCACTGGGTGGAGCATCTCACAATTGGATGGTGTAATTGTATCAGTCATGTGGTGAGTCTTAATGGCCCATTACCAGAAATATACCCTGGAGGGAGGATGGGTCCTGGAAGAGATAAGGAACACTGTTCCACCTGGTTTTAACAGCTGGCCCATTAGCAGAAGGCACCTGCCCCCTCCCTGCTGGAGTTGTGAGGAATGGGTTATACAAGAGGTAAAAAAGTGCCTCCCGAACCAGTTTCAACAGATGGCAAACAGAATACACACGTATGGTTACATGTTGCAACCTAAGACAACATTTTACAAATGTGTGTGTGTTGCAAGATGCTTCGCCATCAGAGATCCTACAGGCAAAGCAGACTGTTGTGCCATTAAGGTTTGGACCCAGAAGGATGCAGGCATTTCACTTGATACTGAAATTAAACATAATTTGTACGTCTGTAGGATTCTGTGTTTAGATTAAAGACATCTGCTTTGACTCTTGTTTCTGTCCATCCCTACTGCATTCAGCAGGGTATTCTCAGGAATATTGAGGTACTCTCTTGGACTTGCAATCGATATTTACCTGTGCACACGTAAATGCTGGAGGAATGTCACCAGGGTGACTGACAGGTGCATAAGAGAACAAAAAGATGCCACTGCAAGGGAACACTGGCTTTGACCACATAGTGGTCAAAGGGGGCATGACCACGTAGTGCCTCTTGTTTCTCATGATGTTTACAGCACATTAAAGCTTTCTATATTGAGCCTTCTGAGATGCTGCTTCTGCATTAAAGGGAAAGTATCCATTTGTTTCAGTGAAATCTCACCTGTCTGGTTTTTCCAAAGGGTTGCCAATCCTCTGATTTTACAGGTGCTTCTCTATTTTTTTAAAAGAAAGTAATTTTGTTTACATCCCAGGTTACTTGGTTTATATGATGAAAACTCAGCATTACAAGTAAGGTAAAGGAACATCTAGCTTTAGTCAAAATGTCACAAAAATTTATCTTTGTTTCAGCCTCCACAAAATCTGATATAAAACAAGAGAGAGGTATCTGAAGGGTCCTAAGTCCTGTGACCAGACGTGGAATCTTTCCTGATCTTTGCTCCTAGAACAATATTCTAGATATTTTATGACTCTATGTCTTCTGTAAGAGGTAGTCCAGGAGGCACAAGTAGATTTCATCCTTTTCTGAAGTTTTGCATATTCCTAATTCATTGCTGCCATTTTAGCCTGGCCTTCCTGGAGATAGCAGTGCTGGTTTCTAGGATGATACATTCCCCAGCATTTATCTCCTCCTTCAGTTGGTGATCCAGTGTGTGAATTGTGGAGGTGAGAGTCTCCACTCAGCCTAATATCTCAGGTCCATGTGTGTGCTTACAGCTGTCCTTCACACAAAACAATGCTCAAAATAGGTAGATGTAGCTCATGATCAGTTCTTACCTGAGTTCAGGGATGGTAGTAGTTAATGGTGGTGGGATGCTGGTGTGTTTGGGACACCCTGATTCTTTGCCCTAGGAACACCTCACTGGAGTAAGACAGGACCTGCCCAAACCATTTCTTGTTCTCATTTCCCTTTCACATTGATTGCACTAAGCAGAGAACCCCTCTGTTGTAAATGCATCTAATATTATCCTTATTTCCTAGGGGGACTGTGGGGTATTTTCCTCCTTCAATAAAGTACTTTGAGATCTATAAACAAAAAAGCTATCATGGTGGTATGAAGGAACTGATGCTAGAAACTAAAGGAATGCAGTAAATTAGATGAGAAGACTGCTGTATTAAAGCAGCCTGGATCTGTGACCTCTATGAGATAAGCCACTTTCATCTTTGCTAAGCTGAGGTTCTAGTAGGAGTTGTCACTTCTGCTCTGAAAATGCAGAGCAACATTTCTCCCATTCCCACTCCATCCCCATCCTCTCCATATTGTCTTTGAGAGGAATGTTGTAAACATGATGGAGATGGGTGTGTCTCCCTTGTGTCAGCACTTCCCTGAAAGTTTGACCTGGTTCAGTTAAAAATGTTCACCCATGTCCCACCAAAGCACAAGGGAAATCTCTCCAGTGGCTTTCTTGATGTATCACCCTACAGTGCTAGTGCTGTATTTGCCTACATGGTCACAGAAATTATCACAGGAGACACAACAAAAGGATTGCTCCAACACCAACCAGAGGGACCATGCTGATGTGATGTTTATTCTGAAAGCATAAGAAAGTGAGATAAGGTCAAACTGTTCTTTCCACGTACACTTTTTGCATTGCATTCGTGTAGTAATATGTTTATATACCCCTGGTGTTTTGCATCTCTTTGATCTTTGTGATTTCACACACTGGAGCACAAACCGAACAGGGTCTGCAGGAAACAATGGTGCATTGTGTGCCTTTGTTTGCAGTGAGCATGACCTCATGGGTTGTGTTTCAAAGTTCCAGAGATGCCCATGGCCCCAGAGCAAAAGAGGAGTTTCTATTCTTCACCATGTATATGCATCTCTTTAATACAAAGGAGAGGTGTCAGATGGTCATGTCTTGTTGTGTTTTGATTTTCAGGGGACACACCATGATTTTCAATAACCTGATGCTCTACACCTCATGTGCAACCTTTCATTTGCCCCCCTGGGGACACACACTGGCAATGGGGGATGCATTTGTGTCTGCACACAGCAAAGTGTATACAATCTTGAGGACCATGGGGAAGAGGAGGTGCCTGTCCTGGTTTAGGAAGACAGGTAACCACCAGGGAAAGCTGGAGTTTCCCTTGGAACAGAGAATGTAAAGCCTCCTCTGTCCAAATTATTATAATTTTGCAATTAAGGGCTTTCAGGCAAAGATTTGGGAATAGGAATAAGAGTTCTTTACTAGAAATATTAAAAACACAAATGTAGTAGTACAAAAAGACAAGCAAACAAATCCTAGAAACCCTGACAGAGTCAGGAATATGACCTGACAGCCTGTTGGTCAGGGTGTTTGGAAGCAGTCCTCCTGGTGAAACAGATGTGGTTCTGTTGGAATAGAGATGATCCAGTCGAAAAAGGGTCCAGTGGTGGTGAAATGGGTTTGATCTTGCTCTGGGATGCAGTGGAAAACAGGATACCTGGTGTTCCTTAGTCTCCATTTTTATCTAGGTGGGAGCTCCGGGGCCCCCCACCACTGTGGGGAGCATCTCCCAATGGGATGATGTAACGTGTCATGTGATTGGTGAGCCTTAATGGCCCATTAGCAACAGATATCCTCTGGAGGGAGGATGGATGGATGGATGGATGGATGGATGGATGGATGGATGGATGGATGGATGGATGGATGGATGGATGGATGGAT
>VZUI01040717.1:0-12316 GCA_013401135.1 Cettia cetti
TGAGGGAATGCTTTGTATTGTAAACTATATTAAACTGTATAAAAACAGCCATCTTACAAGTAATAAACCAGAACGCACGATAACCATATTGGTGAAGACTGCGTTACTCAGCATCTCCTCAAGTTTTGGTGGGGAATTTCCCCCTTCAGACCATAAGTACAGAAATACAGAAAAATGCACCAACTCAAGAATACAGAAACATCCTCATGGCTAGTAGCTGCTCTAATTATTAAGCAGCAATTAACAAGAAAGGCAGTTTAATTCCACGTTCCTGGACCAGCTATCATGTCTTTGATAAGTTTCCCTTAGTTGTTGACAGCTCTATGGTAGACACAACCCAGGTCAGCAATTGTCATCTGTGAGAGTCAAAGATTTGGGGAACCAGTCTCCAGGAAATTGTGCCTTAGCAGCACTGGGAATTGCAATTATGGAGAACCCCCCTTTTCCTTGCCTTTTTCCTTCCAATTCTTCTGAACATGAGTTATCTTCAGATAATTTCCAAGGTAATTCGGGAGACCCTGATGTTGAAGATCATTTAAGTCAGATGAGCTGAGATCGTCCTGCAATCCTAAACCTATTCTGTGCAATCTTAGATCTACTCAGGGTAAATCCTTCAGATTAGGAACACTGGCTTTAATGCTGTAAACCTGTGGTTAATTTAGGTTTATGAATAATCCCGTTAAATTCAGTCTTTTTTGGTACATTTGCAGAAAAGCTGCTGCGTGCACAGGTTTGTTATGAAAGGCACATTTGCTGTGTGCTGCACACTGGAAGACAAAAGGGAAATGTGGCAGCAGGGGAACGTGGCCCATTTTAATGAGGGGATCAGAAGGAGCTCTCGGGTGTACGACCTTAAAGGAACAACTGACAAGCGTGGTTCACTTACAGGAATGGTTTAAAATCAACTACATGCCTGTGTTTTGGACTGACAGTCTGTTCTTTCTCCTTGGCTAAAGGAGAAATGCTGAACACCACACTCGTGCATTCTGACCCCTACACTCTTGGGAGTAACTAAATTTGCTGCTGCCTTTTCCCAGGATCTTGCTCCAGCCCTCACTGCCCATTCAGCAGTGACAGGAGCACAGGGCTGCCCAAAGCAGAGGAAAGCCTGCTGTTTTATTTATTGGGACTCCAAAGGGAATCCCTCAAGTATGCAAAGATTCAAAAGGGGTAGGAAAAGGTTGCCTAAAATAACAATCTTATTTTAAACATGGATTAGAGACTGCCGTGCTTTTCCTCAATACAGCAAGTAATGCAGTGAGGGCAGTGCGCTCACACATACTTTGGGAACCAGTCAGAGGGGTTAAAAGGCACTAAATCTGAACAAAATCACCCATGAAACACATTAATGCATAAACAAATAGATGTTTAAGTTAGAATGAGGCCTCCGTCAGGGCCTTGCCCTGGTGTTTTGCAGACTGATGAGGACCTGCACACCTCCCATGTGTAATTGTCCCTTTCTCCTCTCTCTTTCTTAGGAGCTGTTCTGCATCCATGGAGTTGAAAGGGTTTATGGCTTATAAAAAGAACTGACAAGCTGTATTTCATGAGGATTGTACAGTCCAAACACAAGTGTTTGTAGCTGCATTGCCATAGTAACAGCAAGAAAATGAGTTATCATTTTCTCAGAGGTTGCTGTCCATTCTTCCATAGACTATCTGGCATAAAAGGGTTTATTGCTTTTCACCAGTGCAGCACTGCAGAAATATTTTTAGCTCCACTAATTCAATTTCATATTCAAATCAATCTGAAAATGAATTACCTTTCAGTCTGCCAAAGGATGTCAGGCAAAGCTTTCACTGATTTGGTTTTGCTTTGGCTTGCGATGATGGAAAGATTACACCACGTAACAACATGGAAATTTATCCCCAAGTTCTAGAATTCCATTATTTAATTATTTCATTTCAATTTCATTATTACCCATTTGAATTTGACAAAAAATGTTGTTCTTTGGGGAATTGTGGAGGCTTGCACCATTTCTTCAGAGGTCTGAATAATAACATAATTACACATTCAAAAGTATCTCAAAGCACATTGAGAAAATTGCATATAAAAATCCTGCAATATTGCAGAGGACAAGAATAAATTATTGTATTTTACACTGACTGATGCAGGGTATTTAGATATTCATTCACAAATCCAGTAAAAGCCAATAGAAACCAGTTAACTTCAGAGCCATAACTCCCTGCTTACTGATGCACAGAATGAGCCAAGCCCAGCATTTCTTGATTCCCAGATGCCTTCTGTGGCCAGCAGACCACATCTCAATGTTTTTGATAAAATAAACTGCTGAAGAAGCCTATTCTGGAACAAGCCCTTGGCACAGCCTCCATCCCAGCTGCTCTGGGAGCAGACCCTGCACTGCAGGGAGATGCCAGAGCTCTGCTGTCCTCAGCTTCGTTCTGAGACCTGCTGCCTCTCTAAAAACAATAACTGAAAAAAAAAGGATTAAGTTCTTTTGATAAGATCAAACTCAGGGCTGCTAACACCAGAGACAAGGTTGGTTCATAATCAGTAAAGGGCAGTGCTCTGAGTAGATGATTTCTGCAGGGCAGTTTAATTTCTATGCCTGCTTACTCTGAACAGCAACTTCCTGCAGCTGACAGCAAAATTTTAATGCTGTTTCTGAGAAACCCTTTGTCCTTGAGACTTAAACATTCAAATATTTTTCTTTTTTTAAACTTGGAATATTTCCATTTAAATTAATGCTTTACCCGTGGATCCAGGTTCAGTGACAAAGTAGAGAGGTCCATTACAGTTTGAAGGGGAGCTCCCTCAGGGTTTGGATTTATTTTTTTTTAATTGATCCAATTGAAAATAATTACGTAGCACCAGAGGGAGTTAGTGACAGAGAAAGTCATGGAGAAGTAAGGAAAAATACAAGGAGCAGCCTGAAGTTGTAGTATGGCTTATTCAAGTACTGCTCAGAACATCTGAGTACAGAGAGAATTTTGTTAATATGGATTAAGGAAACTTCACATTTGTGAAACGATCGGATTCTGAAAGATAAGGCCAGGAAAACAATCTTTAGCTTGCTAATAACTCCTTGTCTCACAGCACTCGAATCTCTGTCCCTGCCACCCTAATGCTCACCTTTATGGTGAGCCCTTCAGTGTTTCTGGGCAGAGGGAAAATGCAATTATCTCATCCTGCAAAGGAGAGGATCCGAGGTAGAGTCACTCACCCAAATTCCTACAGGCACCGGTGACTCACCTGGGAGTGATGCCCTGCTCAGTGCCTTTACCCACCAAACTCCTCCCTTGAGGAATAAGCTGCTGACACCAATGGCAGAAAACAGATCTGTTTTCCAGTACAGGCAGACTGGGTTAAGAGAGGGAATTGCCCTTTGACTATAAACCAGGTGATTTCTCACATAAAACTCACATTTTTAATTTTTGCTTGATTTGGAGCATTAAATCTGTTTAGGTTTTTACAACAGTATTGTATTCCTCTATACTTCTTTCATAATTATTTTCATGGGATTATATCTCATGATAGTTCACTATGTAATTAGTCACAATTCCCCCAAAATAGCAGGGATACCTGCTGTAATTTACCTGAAAACAGAATGAAAGCCCCAGCCTCTGGCCCAGTGAGGACAGAAACATATTCTGGATTAATGATGCTGCCCAGGGCCCCTTGAGGGAAAGGAGAGCACAGAAAGCAGTTGGGGCACTCCTGCAGCAACACAGGCCTGGCAGTAACACCAAATCTGGATTTAAATACTGTTTCATGTCCTCCTAAACTTGATGCCAGAATCAATCAGCCCATAACAAGCACTATTAAGCAAGAATACTGAGCCAGATGTTGAGCTGGGTAGGCACACAGTGAAGATATTACTGCCCAAACCATCTTGTCTTAGATTTTCTGATGTCCTTACTATGAGGCTCCTGTCTCACTCCCCCAAAGGGATATGAGGGCAAAGAGTTTAGAGATGTTTCAGAGATGCAGGAACATATGGTTCTGGCTATTTATAGAAAGAGCCCTGGGACTTCCATGCATGAGGAAAGCCTGCAAGCTGCCATCTGGGAGTCTGGAGTTATTTTCTGTCAGTGCAGTGGCCAAAGGCTGGGAGCCCTGATGGAGGTGTCCCTCAGGGGTCTGTGCTGGGCACAGGGTTATGGGATGCCTGCACCAGTGACACAGACAGAGCCATGAGGGCACCCCAGCACATCTGAGGTGACAGCAAGCTGAGGGTGCAGGGACACCCCCGAGGGATGGGGCCATCCAGGGGACTTTAGATTTTTTTCTGGAATCTATGAAACTGAGAATAGTGCATAAAACAAAGCCCTGTTTAAAGATCTCTACAGACAAACTCTCATTTTTGAACTCCCACACTGTCATTTGACAGGGGATCAATACTTGTCAGAGAAATTTATAAATAGAAAGTAATTTTAGCTCTGTCTTTGTAGTCCAGCTCATGGGAGAAGCTCTGAGCTTCTGGACAAGACTGACTACTCAGCTTGTTTTGGTGAGGCATCACTTCCAGAGCAGAGAGGCTCTGAAGTTTGGAGCATCCACCAGCACAGCCCACTGCTGCATAGAGTTGCTGAAGAGTAAATTTTTATGCCTCCCTCTGAATGAAGACACAATTGACAGAGGCAAAAAAGGAGGAATTTTTAAATTTTTTCTTTTTTAAACACACTAGCTGCCCTCTATTGTATTCTCCTCTCCTGTTCTTGTTTCCATTATTTCTGCTAATATGGCACTCAACTTTGAGCAATCTATTAAAAAAAACTTACTGAGAAGTTTTATATAACACAAGAAGTTTTATATATATATGGATATATAAAACACAAGCTGCCTGTGCAGTTCAATACAGAACTTGAACAATTTAAACCCCTTTAACATCCTTACAATTCTTCCAAAATTTTTTTTTGTATTAAAAGTCAGATGAATGTTGTATATAACTACACTACAGATCACAGCAGAGTTTTATACAAATGGAATTATTCATGCCAAATTCTAGTAAAATTAAAAAAGAACGTTTTAAACATATCACTTAAATGGTATTTATCATCAATTTGAGCTGTATCAGCCTGAGTTTCAGGTTCTTGCTGAGAACAGGGACAGGCTGCTGTACAGTGAACCCCTTGAAGTGCTGATAAGGGGGATGGATGGGAATGACAACCTGCCAGCATCCACCCAGGACTTTAATCAGGCAGCACTCAAGGAGCACAGCCAAACGTGAGAATGGTTCTTAAGCAGTAACTCAACCTGTGAAATCAGGATGGGCCTGCCACAACTCTGAGAAAGAGCAATAATTTACTTAGGACTCAGCTGCACACTCTTTGCTTTGGTGAGAATCTTCCCTTAGAAGTGGCTAAATGAGAGAAACCAGTGAATCCCGTTTTTGGTTTTTTTTGCACAGGACTTGGAAGAGCACTCAAAGTTTCATTGATTTTGATCTACAAGAGACATGACCACCCATGAAGTAACAAAAAACCCTTGAGGAAAAGCTTAGAGATTAGCAGTGGGGAAAAACTTACTAAAAATTATGAAAGACCTCATTAAGATAATTGGAGATGAATCTACAATAACTGAATATTCACTATTTATTTCTCATGTCTGTTTCTTTTAACATCTTGTTTAATATATATTTCTACAAGGCAACTCATTATCACATTCTTTATAAAATATATATTGCAAAAACTGTCAAACCACTCTAAACAACTTCTTTTTGCTGAATAGTGAACAAAGAATATACATCATCAAAACAACCTTTTTACCTGCTGTATTCATGTTTGGGTTTTTTTAATTCACTCTCAGCAGCTCAGTGTTCCTGTTTGAAGGAAGTGAGATCATCACAGTGAAAGCAGAGACTATTAATGACTCAAAGACTAATAGGCTAATTGCTTATGGGATACTGAGCCAGAAGCCTCAGGTATCAAATGGCTTTTCATTTAATACTGGCAGAGACACCTGAATGATAAGCACAGAAATGGGAGTGATAACCTTGCAGGATGGCAAAGTGGGTGCCAGGGCTGTGTCTTCTCCCTGCTCAGCAGTAGCACTGGCCAGTGGCTCTGAGCACAGCAGGTTCCTGCAGTGTCTGGAGGAATAAATTCCCACTACAGATCCCTGCTCTGGGCACCACAGTGGCTCCCAGGATGCAGTGACCCAGCACTGCTGCAGCTCCAGTGACAGAGGCATTTGTACAGGAACCTTCTGCACACCAAGGCAGTCACTGAAGTGACCAGCCTGGCACGCAAATCCTTTTTACACGGAGTATCCACATACACAGGCCACTTTCCAATTACAGACAAGTTTACAATTAACCTGCACTGACCTAACAGATCACTCAAACTTTGTTATCCTGACTTTCTTGAAACCAGATCAAGAACAGATCTTGAATCAGAAGAGCAAATTCTTTTTTCTCAAACTTAGAACATCACAGACCCTGTGGTAGACAGGACAGTTAAAGAACCTCTGCTTCTACAAAAAATATTTCTTTTGGGCCAAGAAGTTCACTTGTGTTTCCTTGACAGTTCTCAGCAGCTCTTGTAGCGTTTTCCTTAATAAGGTGGAAGTAAACAACTCTCCCATATTCTCACAAAGGGCTGCTCTATTTCCAATTCCTGCCCTGCAGTTCATGCTGACTGCTGTTACAGCACAGTGTTAGTGAGCAGGAGGTGCTCTCTGCTTCAAAGGCTTCTCAGCAGCATCTCCCACTGTGATTATCATTGCAGCCAGGGGCTTGTTTCCAGTCTGTTCTGTACATGAGGCAACTCCAGACAGATTTCTGAACAGTCTAATAAACTGGAAAAGACATGGGGACTCAAATTTATAATATATTTGTCAGCCATGAACAACAAGCCAGTATTTTAATGAATTAATAGGCAGACACCTGTTGGCCAATGCATGGGTAGTTGCCTTACCTGTGATTCCAGTAGAGAGGGACTGGAAATGCATTCATAGGTTTGCTTTTGCACCTTTTAAGCATGCATTCTGTGACTAGCAGTTCATATCTTTGCTGCTTTGGGAGGTGTTTGAACCATCTGTGCAGATGTACAGGAATTTACCTGCTCTTGCATGGGCCTGTAGTTGATGTACAGTCAGGAATCTGTTTGTACAGATTGTGCACCCAGTAGTGACTGGGTTAGTTACACCATGGATAATAACCTCTGGATGTTAAAAACATCAGAGAGAAGGCTCCCAGATCATGACATTATTCTAAGTCCAACATTCAACACAGAGACACATTCACACACAAATTGTGAAGGGGAGAAGGGGAAAAAATTTGATGTTTGTTTTTAAAACCTCTGCATATCAATCAATTCACATTTCTGTGCTGCCTGTGGGAGTTAAAACTTTAGTAAAGTATTTACCAGTTTTCAGAAGATGTACTAACTTGGATATCTACACACCTTTGTGCACTTGATAAAATACCAAGTGTGTCTTGAGGCTTTTACTGCAGGTCAGAGTTTTATTCTGCAAATCCAGGTTTGACAAAATCTCTTTCCCATTGCTTTCTGAAGACATGGCCTGCTCAGATTAAAAAAATGCTCTGAAAACTAAGAGCAGCTTCAGTAAGACTGACAGCTCTTTCTTGCAATCTCAGTATTTCTCAGTTGTTTTTAGAAGAGCCTGTGAGGGCTCAAGGCCAAGATAAACCCAGCTCAAAGCAGAGCAATGACTCCAAGCACCCCTGATAAGTATCTGACCCGTTAAGATGCAGTCAGGCTTATTATAGAAGGTGCAGTGTTTGATCTCAGAGGGGCCAGATTAGCACAGCAGAGGTGGAAAGTTTGCTGCGGCAGGCAGCTGTGGCAGGAGTGCTGACACCCCCGAGGGTCACCCCGCAGTGGCCCACAGCACTCATCTGCTTGCCAGCTTAGGCACTTCTCTACAAAGTCAGCTGTGACACAGGGCAAGGGTAGACCTGACTTTGTTCCCACTGAAGTCAGTGATAAAATCTTAATTCCACTGGGAGAAGAATCAGGCTGGCTGTAGTGTGATGCTGAGTCCCAGAGATGAGTTCAGAGCTGGAGATCTGCTTGCACTGGCACAAACCTTCCCCAGTGTGAGACAGTGACTCATTCCTTGAGGATACAACAGCAGGCACTGACAACAACCAGCAGCACAGCAAGTGAAGCTGATACCACAGTTCATTCACTCTTGTGGGAAATGGGTTTGTAGAGGATTCTCAAAGCCTGACTGGAAGCTCACACAGTCTTGTACATCTGTGTGCAAACTCTGAGATAAGGTGTGCTGACTTAGAAAGGCCATGGAATAGGACAGACATTGTTGTGAGAGAAACTGAACTAGAAACAAGTTTCAAATGATGACCTTGCAAATAGACTATTGATTTTGGAGAAACAGAACTATGAAAGATGTATTGTACCAAACCCACATGGGGTATTTTTAGATGATTGGCTTAGAAGCATTAGGAGCATTGTGTGGCAAAAGCTGATAGGCCAAGAAACACTTATAAGGAATTGTAATTAGGAAATAGTTTAACCTCTGATTTTAATGGCATGAATTGTAGCATCTGTACCATCTCACCCTTCTCATGAGACTGAAAATGGAATAAAATCTTTTAAAATTCCTCTCAAGAGCCCCATCTCCAGGTCAGAAAAAGGGTTTTTCTAACAATTCTCCTGATGGCAGAACCTTCAAAAGGGTAAATGACCCCAGGCAGGCACTGTGAGACCTGGTCTGCAAAGGTGCCACAGGGTTTGAGACAGGGACAAAACAATTTGAAGCTAGTGAACCAACGAGATTTTGGTTTGTTCACATTAGGAGATTATGACTAAAACCACTCAGCCTGAATTCAGCCAGTAGTTGTTTGGATACTTGGTCCTTAAAAAGACTGAGAGAACATGTGTGTGATACATAAAAAGTTGGAAGTTACAATTGCATTGCCAAGATGGTATTTTTAGATGGGATAATTCACAGATCAAAGTGTCTAGCAGAAGAGACTTACCAGTTTAAACTAATTTCTACATTTAAACCTCTGGGCTAGATAGTAAATTCCAGTATAAAAATAATACAAAGTACTATTAAAAACCCAAATCCAGAGTAACTGCATGTTTTGTAGTGTGAGTCTGGGTTTCTCTTGGAATTGAAAACAGAATTTCACTGTGTTTTCAGCTCAGACCTTTGACTAATTCAGCTAATAAATGCTAAAATAGTGACAGCTCCTAATACAAACTGTGGAACTAGAAATGTTATTTCTAACAGTGGAGGTATGAAAAACCAATAGAAATACCTACATGAAATAATTTTTTAATCACATTTTTATTCAATCAGCTCTGTCCATAGTTTGTTCTTTCTGTGGTACCATATGACAAGGGAGGTGTTATTAGTACTAAACTGCCTGAATATGGTGGCATCTGACAAACAACGTTATTATTCCCAGATATTTACCAGCCTGTGGAATGATCTTGTGTAGCACTCCTGCCTTTCTGTAGCATAAGATCTAATGAGAGTTATTCAGAAGCAGTTCAATCTGGTCTCTAAACCTGACCATCTTCTCTTCCGAAGATCTAAGGTAACCAGGGTTTGTGAAAATGACTTAATCACCCTTTTGGACCTTGCTTTCACTGTTAAAAATGTGTTTTTTCCCCATGTGTAGGGCAAAGAACACAAGACCTTCTGAGGAGAAAAAACCTAAACCCAACAATAAAAAACCCACACAAACCACCCCCCCCAAAAAAAAACAACCAAAAAACCAAAAAAAAAAACCAAACAAAAAAACCACCCCAAAACCCCATCAAAACTTTGGAGAAAAGGCACTTTAGTCTTAAAGTCTTAAGCAGTAAAATATATTAAGCAGGGTCACCACTATGCCCTCACCCAGTGTGCGTATTAAACTCACCTCTCCTGGAACTAACCTTTAATGTTCTACCTCCCATTTATCTCACATATAATTACTTACAATAAAGGCCAAACATGTGTGGGTGTGAAATCAAAGCCCTAGGGGTTTTTTTTACCTGTCCTGTGTTTTAAAAGGAGTATTCCCCATGTCTGGTGTCTCACAAGGAATATCTGAGAAACAAATTCTATACCAGCTTTACCACTATGCCTTTTTCCTGTGATTTTCTACCTGAGATGAGGATCTACACAAACCCAAAGCAAATGGAGAGCAGCCTGCTGCCAAAAGAGCAGGCAGAGCTCTGCTCAAACTTTCCCTATCCATTCCTCGGCAATTAATTATTTAAATAAGTCCCTGCTCTTACTATCACAGTACCATTTTCACTGTACTCACATTTTCCCATTTGAGACATGGGAATCTGCTCCTCAGTCAGGACATTATGACACTGACACTCTGCAAAGGCAGAGCAGGACAAAAGCCCCCATTCCACACAATTTACTGTGCTGGTATTCCTGCTTGGTCAGGGTGAGTCCAACACTAGAACCAAAGAGATCCTTGCAATGGAGAGATAAGGACTGGATGAAGCTCCAGGTTGGAGCTCTGATTTTCCAACAGTCCTCACAAAATGCCTACATATCACTAAGAGTCTGCTGGAATCACAGCCAGCAATTATCCCTCTCCATGGAGCTGAAACAGTATTAAAAAAAAGAGAACAAAATAAAAATCCTTAAGTTTGTTGCAATCTAATTTCCAGGTAACTCCACTTTTCTATAAAACACAGACTGTGCCCTCTTTTCCTGCCTGGAAAAGAGCACAATGTGATATAAAGCTACAAAAGGAAAAAGGGAGATACAAATATCTTTTAAAAATTAAAATTAAATTATCTGCTTCCTAAAATATAGCCTTAAGCTCCTGGAAATTAGTGTTTAGTTCTTTTTCTACTTTATTCAGGTAATTGAAGTTTATTCAGGTCTGTAGTTGAAGTGGCAAGTGATGCTGTAGAAAAAGTAAACTAATGGGTCACTGCACTTGTTAAAATAACCTAAATTATTTCTAGAGTCATCCCCATGAGTAGATGGGGCTGTGAATACCTGGCCTTACCCTCCTTGTGTAACCTCTGCCCCACTGGCTGGAACCCTGCTGGGTGGGGGATAAGGACTGAGCCCTGTAGATTCATTTTCCTTCGGGTTTAAGTGGCAATGACAGAAGTCATTAAACCACAATGTCTCTCCTATCCTGGGACCACATGAGTCACTAATAAAGGCAGTGAAAAAACAGATTATCTTTTAGTAAATGGGTAATGCAGTACATCCTTATTGGTTTATTTCTGTGCAAACCAGCCTTGTCTTGCTGCTGACATCAGTGAAAGAGTAAAATCTGGGATTCTTGGTGTCATTACTGAAAGTGCTAATACTCCTAAGCAGCCAGCCAGGTAAGTGATAACATCCTGTCAGTGAGGTCAGCTGGAGCAGGCTGTCTTTAGTCCCTGCATGTCATCTTCAAGGAAATTTTAGCTTCTGACAAAAGTGGCATAAGGTAAAAGAGAATATTCAGACCCAGGTACCCAGCATGATCTCAGTCAATAACTTAATAAGTACAGGCTGGCAGCTATCATGCATCAGTTTTAGTACAAACTGTTCAAAACACAAAGTGTTAACTCAGAACTGAGCTTTCAAATGGTTGTTTAAATCTTTTAAAAGTTGAAATAGTGTTTTATCCAATTTGCAGATTACAAAAGTACAGAGTTTGGTGTTCCCAACTAAAAACACATTTTGTCCTTAACATGTAACACAACCTATTGAATCCCAGCAGATTCCAGGAAATATTCTGCAGCAAAACAAGAACGTGGCAACATTATATCCAAGGGAAATGGTTTTAATAATGAAAATCCATTTTTATCCAGTGGTTCTACTGCCTCAGGAGCCAATACTTTTCAAATACCTTAAACACGAGAGTTACCTGTGTTCCACGGGTTTCTCCAGACCTTGATCTCCCTGTTCAGCTGCCACTCCTGGCTGCCTTCCTCCCTTGGGGTCTCTCTCACAGGATGGACATAATCTGGGGAGCAGGAAAGTACCAGCCCTCAGTTCCACTCCACACAACGATGTGGGGAAAGCCCTGCTGGAGCTCTCTCTCCATCAGATTGTATTTTCATGCACTGCAAGCCTGGAAAAATGGAATCCAAAGGGGCTTAACATATTCCCAGTGGGAAATGTGTGGCCAGAACCTGAAAGCTTAGAAACAAAGGGAAAAGACTAAAGTGCTTAAAAAAACCCCCACACCAGCACACTTATAAATAACATTTCCAGTGGTCCACAAAATGCTGGGTTTGAATGAGGCAAGTTCCTGAATGGGTTTAGATAGTTACATCCCAAAGTCTGAGGAAGAAACCCATAGCACTCTCCTAAACTAAACTAAACTAAACTAAACTAAACTAAACTAAACTAAACTAAACTAAACTAAACTAAACTAAACTAAACTAAACTAAACTAAACTAAA